>QANY01003934.1:0-137772 GCA_003255025.1 Datisca glomerata
CTTATTCATTGGTTTATGCCCCAGTATTTGGCTTCACGTTGATATGAAGAAAAAATGAATAATTTCTCCATATTTTGCTCATTTTATGTACTTTAATTGTAATCCTCCAATCGTGTTTTGGCCTTCGTCATGTGCATACTAACTTTTCTCGTGGTGACTTTTCAGATTTCACCTCACACTCAGACCGTCTTTCTTAGTTCCTATTCTTTTCTTTTTTTTTTTCCTTTTTTCAATTAGATTCCACCTAACCAAGTTTATGCTTCTGAGTTATTTTAAAAGTAATTAATGATATCTTTGAATTAAAAAGAATAAGAAATAATAGAAATAACAAGAAGATGAAGTATATGTATTTATCAATTAAAAGAAGGCTCTTCATCGATGATGAACAATGCTTACAAACAAGGATTTGGATTATGGAATAAGAATTTCTCCAGTATTCGAGACGGATCTTTTTGAAAATATTTTTTTTGCCCAAATTAATTTTTCCCATCCTTAAAGCGGTCAAACAAAATACTTCTTGACTGAATCTGAATTAATTACGTGCGGTAAATCATCTCCGTCCATGTTTGTTACAATGAGAGCTCCTCCCGAGAATGCCTTCTTGACTACGAAAGGTCCTTCATAATTTGGGGTCTGTTTCCCACGATAATCTTTTTGATATGGGAGTATCTTTTTCAACATCAAATCTCCTTCCCAGAAACATCCGGGACGTAGTTTTTTGTCATACACGTGCATCATTTTTCTTTGATATAATTTTCCTCTACATAATGCAGTCAATCTTTTTTTCTCGAAGAAATTCAGTTGCTCATATCATGTTTGTACCCATCTATGCTTCTTCTAATTTAGCCTCCATTAAAACTTTAAGGGAGGGAATTTCCACCTTAATTGGAAGGACTGCATCCATGCCATAACCAAAGAGAATGGCGTTACCCCAGTTGATATCCGGACTGATATGCGGTACCCATATACTGCAAACCTGAGCATCTCATGCCAATCCTTATAAACCTCCGTCATCTTCTCTATGATATTTTTAAGTTCTTATTGGCCGCTTCCACTGCTCCGTTCATCTTCTGAGATAGGGGGATGAATTATGATGCTTAATTTTAAAATGCTTACATAATTCTTTCATCATCTTGTTATTTAAGTTTGTTCCATTTATCTGTGATGATCCTTTCAGGTGGACGATATCGGAAAATTATTTCCTTTTTAATGAACTTAGCACCGCACTTCTTGTTACACTCGAATAAGAACTCGTCTCCACCCATTTGGTAAAATAATCTATAGAGACCAAAATGAAACGATGCATGTTAGAGGCTTTTGGTGTGATGGCACCAATGACGTCCATGCCCCACATAGAGAACGGCCAAGGTGTGGCCATGACATGTAAAATGGATGTGAGTACATGAATTTGATCCGTATGAATTTGACCTTTATGACATTTCTTGGCATATTTGATGCAGTTAGATTCTAGAGTCAACCAATAATATCATGCTCTCAAGATTTGTTTGGCGATTATGTGTCCATTAGCATGAACCCCACAATTTTCTTCGTGAACTTCCTCTATGATTTGATTCACTTCTCTCGTATCAACACATCTTAAAAGCACCATATCACGGTTTCTTTTGTAAGGTATTTTATCGTTCAAGAAGAAGCCCATGGATAATCTTCTAATAGTACGTTTATCATTCTCGAAAGTTTTGGATGGATATTTCCCATTATTTATATACTGCTTGATGTCGTAATACCATGGTCTTGTGTCTAGCTCTTCTTAAATGCTCATACAGTGAGCAGGAAAATCTCGCTTCTCAATTTTTATGGATTGAACTTCTTCCTTAAAGTATGTGATAAACATGGACGCTAGGGTTGCCAGTGCATCTGCAATTTGATTATTCCCTCTCGGTATGTGGTCAAATGAGATCACTTCAAAAGTTTCACTTAACTTAGTTACATGTTTGTTGTAAGGTACCAGCTTGGAGTCTCTAGCTTCCCATTCCCCGTTTAGTTGTCGTATCACTAATAACGAATCTCTGTACACTCGAAGCTTCCTTCTCTTCATATCATAAGCTGCTTGAATTCCATGGAACATACCTCATATTCCGCTACATTGTTTGTACAGTCAAAGCATTGTTTTACCATGAATGGGAAAAACTTTCTCTCAGGAGATTTGAAGATTGCCCCAATTCCATATCTTACATCATTAAATGCGCCATCAAATAACATTATCCATAATTCTGGATCCATAGATTCTCCTTCATTTTTTAATATGAAAGATACATTCTCATCATGAAAATCAAACTTAATAGGCTCATAATCTTGCACAGGTTGATTTGCCAGATAATCAGCAAATACACTTCATTTTATTGACTTTCTCGTGACATAGACAATATCATATTCCATGAGCAACATTTGCCATTTAGCAATTCGCCCAGAAAGTGATAGATTTTCAAAGATATACTTGATTGGATCCATCTTTGAAATTAACCAAGTGGTGTGGTATAACATGTATTGTGTAAGTCGGTGAGCAACCCAGGCTTATGCATAACACATTTTTTCTAACATCGAATAATTAGCCTCATAGTTTGTGAACCTTTTTCTCAAATAGTATATTTATTTTTCTTTCCTTCCAGAGGCATCGTGTTGGCCAAGTACGCAACCCATGCATTATTATGTTATTGTAAGATACAAAATGAGTGGACGCCCTGGAGTTGGAGGAACAAGTATATGCGGATTTTACAGGTATTGCTTGATCTTCTCAAAAGTATTTTTGGCAATCATCATTTCATCATTATGTATCACTTTTGCAAAGAATTTTAAAGATAGGTTCACAAGTTGCAGTTAGCTGTGAGATGAACCGGGCTATGTAATTTAATCTCTCTAAGAAACCTCTAACTTCCTTTTGAGTTTGAGGTTGTGGCATATCAATGATGGCTCGAACCTTGTCAAGGTCAACTTTTATTCATTCCTTGCTCATGAAAAAACCATGTAGTATCCCTGGAGATGCTGTGAATGTACACTTTGTCAAGTTAAGCTTTAACTGGAACTTTCTCAATCGTTCAAATAGTTTTCACAGAGTGATAGTGTGATATTCCCCATGACGAGATTTGGCAATCATGTTGTCAACGTACACTTCGATTTCTTTATGCATCATATCATAAAACAGTGTTGCCATTGCCCATTAGTAAGTCACCCTTGCATTCTTTAGACCATATGGCATATAACCTTATAACAAAATGTACCCCCCATAAAGTAAAAATGGTATTTTCACGGTCTTTAGGAGCCAATTTGATTTGGTTATACTCCAAAAAATCATCCATGAAAGAGAAGGTTGGATGTCCTATAGTGTGATCTACTAAGACATCGATATGGGGTAATGAAAAATTATCCTTGGGGCTTGCCCGATTTAAGTCTCTATAATCAACTCACATCCTTACTTTCTCATTTTTCTTCAGCACTGAGACTATGTTAGCAACCCATTCAAGGTATTTTGCTACTTCTAGAAAACCCACATCTACTTGCTTTTTAACTTCTTCTTTGATCTGTACCAACATGTCTGGTTTCATTTTCTGTAACTTTTATCGTACTGGTTTACTTTCGGGCATAAGTCACAAATGATGAATCGTGATGTCCATGTCTAGACCTGGCATATCTTGGTAATACCATGCAAAGACATCGATATACTCCTTGAGTAAGTCAATTAATTGTCAGTGACTTTCACTTGTCATAGAAGTGTCGATTTGGACTTCTTTCGTCTCTTCATCCAATCTCAAACTTATCACCTCCGTTAACTCTTAATATGGTTGAGTTATTTTATCATTCTTAACATTTCTGGAGATGGTTCAAAATTATCCTCGTCACTTTCATCTAACTCTACGCTAAAAATGAGATTGTTGAAGTTATTGCTTATGCTCGTGTTTTCAAAATCACCGTTCCCAAACCTGAATCAGATTATTAGATGAAATGAAGGCGAGAAAAGAAAATAAACAATACATGAGTATGAACAATATTTTAAAAATGGAAAAAGTAGACATAAAAGGAAGAAAAAAGAATTGGAATTGTATTTATCATTAACAGAAGGAAACGAAACAAGTTTTTAGACTTTCATTCAAAGAGATGACATGAAACAGACGAAAATATAGGCCCATAACAACGAAATTTCAAAGACATTGGATAAAATCATTAGAATTTTGGCATTAACACATTACTCTTAAAATTTCCAAGAAGCACATGTAGCTCGGTGACATCCCAATTGTTAAGCTCATGATAAAATCCTTAAGGGGCTCAATCATCACAAAATCAACTGTCAAATGATACTCCACCTTACCCTACTAGGTTCACTCCAACCTATCAGCGTCATCAGACTTACCACTTTCAGCATGTTTCACCACCAATAAATATCTAGCACTATCCATTTCCAAATGTCCAAAAAATGATGCAGACAGGGAAAATTGGATACAACCCATCCATAATGGCACATGTCCACAACCAAGCTTTCACTCCACAAGGCGAACTCGCTAATGAGTCAATCATCATACCCGATGTTGATGACCCAAAGGGGCAGAAGCCTGTTACTAAACCAAGCAAAGACCCGCTGTCAAAAGATAAGCTGGACTTGTTAGAGGAAAGATTGTGCGCCATTGAAGGGGAAGATGTATTTGTACCATTGATGCCTCTCAACAATGTTTAGTCCCAGATGTGACCATCCCACACAAATTTAAACTACCTGAGTTTGAAAAATATGATGGTAGTACATGCCCGAGAAGTCACCTTATTATGTACTGCAGATAGATGGTTATTTGTGCAAATGATGATAAGTTGCTAATTCATTCCTTCCAAGATAACTTGATGGGGGTTGCATCTTGCTGGTATATCCAATTGGATAACCAACATATTCAGAGGTTGAAATATTTAGGTGATAATTTCTTAAGACAATACAAGTACAACATAAACATGACTCCTGATCGTCTGGATCTATAAAAGATTGGGAAAAAGCCTCTTTAAAGAATATGCACAAAGGTGGAGGGAATTAGCTACTCAGGTGCACCTCCCTCGTCAGAAAAGGAGATGGCTACAATGCTGATTAACACCTTAAGATCTCCATTCTATGATAGGATGATTGGAAACACTTTAAAAAACTTCTCTGACATTATAGTGATTGGTAAAAGGATTGAATATGGGGTAAAGAATGTAAGAATTTTGGAAGTCGTATCAGATACATCATCCGTAAAAAAGAGGCTGCCGTTGAAGTGAAAAGAAGGGGATGTACATATGATCAATTTTAGATACCCATCACAAGCTACGAATCCGAGGCAGAGATTTTCAAAGTATAGTGAAGGGCCTCAATCTGTGACATATTATGTGACAAATACCTCACAAATTTCGTGCAATTATCATTCTCAGCAATCAACATTTCAAAACAACCCGAGACCCAGTTTCAGACCATCGACTCACCAGTAAAATGTTGGTCAGTGTGATCACCCTCTGAGGGGAAATAGAAATAATCAACGTTTTGTCCAATATGATCCAATCTCCATGTCATATACAGAACTCTTACCACAATTGATAGAGAATAATCAATTAGTGTCAATTCCTTATGAATCTCTACAACCACCATACCCAAGATGGTATGATTCGACTGCTCGCTGTGATTATCATGCTCGAACAGTGGGACATTAGACTGAGAATTACATGACATTGAAAGGTAGAGTCATGGATTGATCAAGGCTGGATGGTTGAATTTCAGAAAGGCTAATGGGAACCCAGATATCAATTCTAACCCTCTACCAAATCATGGGTATCCTATCATAAACGCAATTGAGGAATATTTTTCATATGGAAATAAGGATGTGGCAGATGTGAGCACGTCAATGGAAATACTTTTCCATCTTCTTTCTAAAGTAGGGTACATCTACCCAACACGCTCAGAGGATGAAGGCGTTTCTAGGACGCATATGCATGATCTTGATTGTTTGTTTCATAAGAATATGTTGGGGCATACAATTGAGGAATGTGCTTATTTTAAAATGGAAGTGCAAAAGTTGTTGGATGCAAAGATACTTACAATAACTCATAAAGGAGAAAGGGAATACCAGGAATATGACTCTTTAGTCCTCATGATAACTAAAGAATCATATGAAATTAATGTTAAATTTCCGTCCTATATCCCAAATCCTCTCACAATAAATTATGGGGAAAAGTCAATTCGCACCACTACGTCTTATGCTCTAATGTCCATCACCATCTAAATACCGGGTGCGTTTACTTATAAGGATTCAAGAGCAATACCATGGAGGTACGAATATGAGGTTATTACAAGTAGTAACGATAAAACTCAAGCGCTAAATTCGTCAGACCTCGATCTTTCCATAACTAATATTCCGGGAGTAGGTGGGATGACGAGGAATGGCAGATGCTACACGCCAAAAGTTTTGAAAATAGATAAAAGCGACGAATTTGTAAGGCAAAGGAAAGGGAAAGCCAAAGAAGGCGACAATGGTCATGAGTTCCAAGGAGAAATGCATGGGGGCCAAGTGATAGACCTGGATATAATAAGAGGTATAGAGAAAGAAAATGAAGTATCTGAAGAAGAAGTATGAGAATTTTTCAAGCTCATCAAGCAAATCGAGTATAAGATGATAGAACAACTTAATCGCTTACTTGCTCGCATATCTTTACTATCACTATTTCTGAATTTTGAGCCACATCACTAAGCATTATTGAAGGTGTTGAATCAAGCATATGTCTGTCACGACATTACGGTAGAGAAGTTGAATGTAATTATGGAAAATATTACCGCACCAAATTTTATCACTTTCACAGATGATAAAATCTCTGCCGATGGTACTGGACACACCAGAGCTCTACATATATCTGTGAAATGTAGGGATTATGTTGTTGTAAAAGTATTGATTGATAACAGCTCGTCTCTAAATGTAATGCCAAGATCCACACTAGCAAAGCTCTCTGTGGACGCGACACATATGCGACTGAGTATGATGATAGTAAGAACATTTAATGGTACCCAAAGAGAATTAGTCGGAGTCATTGAGATACAAATTCAAATCGTGTCATGCCTATTCAATATTGTTTTCCAAGTGATGGACATAAATCCAGCATACAGTTTTCTTTTAGGTCGACCATGAATTCACTCTACTGGGGCCGTACCATCTTCCTTACATTAGAAGCTGAAATTTATAATGGATCATAAACTTATTTGTATATATGAGGAATGAGATTTATTGGTATCCAAGCCGACTACCATGTCATATGTTGAGGTGGTAGAAGAAGCATTGGAGTGCTCATTTTGATCATTTGAGATTGCGAACACCACATTTGTTGCTTGTGGAAAACTCGCTCAAACATCAAGCCTATCAAAAGCATCTCAGATCTAGCAACGTTGATGATAAAAGAGGGATACAAGCCAGGTAAAAGACTCAGGGGGTAAGCATCAAGGCATAAATAAGTTTATTGAGTGGGACAAGAATGAGCAAAGGTTTGGGCTTGGATATAGACTGATCAAGGCTGATAGAGGGAGAGTGGAAGCTCAAAAGAAAGAAAAGATGATTGCTAGGCTCGAAAATAGGGAATTAGATATGTAAATGGCAATCATACCCCATATTTCTAAATCCTTCAGAAGTGGGGGAATTTCAGTCGAAGAACTGATCACAGTAGGGCAGTACATCCTTGAAGATGATATCGCCCAGCTTTTAATATCCGCAATCTTAGGAAAATCATCAAGTGCAAGTACAGATTCTCCCTTACTGGCAGCGAGGAGTTCCAGGACTCTGGCCATTTGCTCTTTCAGCTTCCTAATTTCTTCTTTCATTTTCTCTCGCGATTGCTCTCTTTCTTGCTCGTCCATGACCCTAACTTGAGCTCGCGTTCGATAGGGATGTCAGAGTTGACATGCTATCTTTGAAAAGTTTTTTTAATATAAATAAAAATAAAACAATGAGATGGTAAATTTATGCATGAGAAATGATACTGCGCAAAGTGAAAGTCCAAAAGTACTCAATTTCATTCAATTAATAGAGTCATCCACTACATTTGAGTATATAGAAGTCAACTACACTACTCTGCAATATGAGTTTATACAAAATGACCAAAATGACCCAAATCTCTGTTGATTTCTTTCAAAAACTTAGACAAGTTCTCCCTATTAGGATGGATGGGCAAAACATTTTTTTTTAAAAATTAATGCTTGTTCCGCCAAATTGCTCGCTCTCAAGGCCAAGCCTTTAAGCCATTCCATAGCATGCCCTTATCGTTGTCGAATCAAGTCCTGCTCTTGTTGCAGTAACTAGTAATCATATCTCAGTGCATCGACATTAGCATCATTATTTCTTGCCAATTTCTTTGCCACGTTTTAATACGCTCTAACTTGATGCTCAGGGCTTGCAATGACTTTCAATAGTTCTTCGCTATCATTTGGTGACTCGAGCTTCTAACTTTTTGATACTCTAAATCAACTTATGAATTATCAGCGATTCGTCGTAATGAGTTATATTGTTCTTCTAACTCAACGATGTACACATTCTTCTTATCGCAGCCCCCTTAACCTCTTCTAAAACCTCTTGTACTAGTTTATTTTTCTTTTCTAGCTTCATGATTCGATCCTCTTGTTCATAGATTACCCCTCAAAAATTATCATTGTCCTCTGCCATCTTTCTAATTTTTTTGTCCAGTTTGTGAGTGTTAGTTCCCAACCCTAAGTTTTTTCACTTAAGATATTCTTGATCCTTAACCTTATTTCTTAAATCTCTGAGTTGTTTTTCAGCTTCGATCCTATGTTTTCCAGACAAATTCATTTCGACTGTTAGACGTCTATTTTATTCAATAGAGCTAAATTCTTTTGACGCTCCTCATATAACTCATCCTGCTCCTCCTTTTTAACAATCTCCTGATGTGCTTCCGGTAACTTATATGATTGTAACTCCTCAACTGGTAAGGCACTAGTCACTTTGCCTCTACTCTAAAACCACACTTCATACTCCTTTGTGCGATTCATGGGGTTCTTCTCATTTCGTAATATTCTCGTTATTTTCCAAGCTCCAATTAGCTGTTGCAATTTTTGTTCAATATCTTGAGAATCATAACTGATTTCAATGTCCTTCAATGTGTGCGTGGCAGGGATAAACTGTCTCATGTATAATTGATGGAGCACCATTAGCGAGCATAACTTATAGAGCCCCATGGTCCTAAGAGTGGGACCCCTTGATAGTCGCTACATCTATAGATCATTGATGTCAATGGCATCCAATGGGTTTTCCATATAACATCCACACCCCTTTGTGGGAAACTATGGATTCCATTTGGCCATTCCAAATTCTACAATGGGGATTCTCGTCTTCATCCGTGGACTTGAAAACTTAACTTGAGGGCATTTGAAATCTGGTGGACATCTTCAATGGCTAAGAATCCAAATTACACAAAAAGATGGGGAGCCGGTGAACTTCCGTTTTCCCAACACTCGTATGTGATTTAAGGAACGAAAAATCTCAGTGAGAATTGAGATAACCAAGTTTACACCATGTTCAACTTGAAAGAACATTTAAGTTCCTTTATCATCCACATAACCTTAAATCTTTGAAAATAATACAGTGCCATAAATACATAGTGCATAAAGAGCCATACCCTTATCTTCCTTCAAGACATTTTGGGTGAGATCTTGGAGATAATCCAGCGGCATACACTCATTCCCCCATTAACTTTGAAAATCTCAGATGCATGGACATTACCCTAGAGCTTGGATAAAGCTCTATTCAATGTGAGCATTTTTTCGTAATTATAAACTTTATCCGTTCTTTGCAGCGGGACGTTTAGTAGGGCTTGATATTCTTCAACTGTAGGAGTAAGATCAATTGTTCCAAAGGTGAAACATTTGTACAGAGGGTCCCAAAAATGCATTAAAGCCTTAAGAACGGGAGTGTTGACTATAATATACAGAAGATAAGCGATGTGACCATATTTGCTGACAAACAAATTTTTCTGCTTCGGGGAAAAATCCTCCCATATCTTCTTCAACCTCTCCAAGTTAGTGTGTGAGAACTCTATCTTAGTGATTGATAGTAGAAGAATGACATCCTCCTTTTTCATATAATCTCCTTTTCGTTTAAGTGTTTCCTCTGACCATTGGGCTATTGTAACTTGATCTTCTATCACACTCGGAGTAGAAATCATGGTCTCTAAAATATGAATGAATTGAATACTTCTTTACAATCCATATTACGCAGCATGATGCATGTATGCAAAAAAAAAGACGAAGTCAGAAGTGTTACAATGGGGAAGAAAAGAAATGCTTAAAGAGCGTAGGACATATATACATGAACAAAATTAGCCATGGTACCATATTTAATTAGAATCTCTATTTCTATCAAACATTAATCATGATATCGGCTCTAAGAACAAAATTCATGTGTGGTTGGGCTCTCAAATCTCTTAATAGGCTCTCAAGTTGTCCGCGCTATAATCCGAACAGTGTAATATGGGCCCCCACACGGTATCCCGAAAAGGTCGACCTGAGTGAGAACTTTCATGAGCCTGCACGAGAATCGCAGCTCCACGAAGGCATTCCACTACTCATTCTTACTAGTCCTATAGAAAAATCCTGGCTACAGGGCTAGTGCATATGTGTAAATATAAAAATTGTGTAAAGAAATATACTTCACAAAAAAATGAACTATATACAACTACAAGCATGAATTAGAAAAAAATAATGAATCAAATAAACAAACAAAGAACCACACAAAAGAATAACATATGATAAAACTTTGGCTTGACTCTCTATCGATCTAAAAATGGTTAGAACAATTGTTTGTCCCTAGTAGAGTCTCCAAGCAGTCGCAATGTACATGCGACGCGAAGCGGCGATTAAAAAAATCATTTGTGGAGGACGAAATTCGGAGTCGCCACCAATCATTTTAGGGTGTGATAGATCACCTAATTTTAAAATAAATCTTTTGGTCCACGGAAACTCTAAGTTGGTTTGGGAGTCCGTTTGTGTGTGGGGAAGGTATTAGCATCCCACAATACTCATTATTGAAATGATTACTAAATTTAATCAAATACTATCCAAATTATATTTTAAAACAAGATTAAAGAAATTCATTTTTGAATGTCGCATTTGGTACATTTTGCATCATAAGAATGGAAAATAAATGACATTTAATGAGTGGAACAAAGACCATTAAAAATTATTTTTTGTTTTTTTATATATATATTTTTTAAAATTAAAGCATTATTGGACTCATTCTCGGTATCCCAAAAATAATTACTCACCTTGGTAGTTCGAGAAATTTGGTATCCGAAAATTCTTAAAATCCGTCATCGGATATTTTAGTTTAAACTAAATAATGAAATTAAAAAAATTTACATCTAATTGTTATGGCTTTAGTTTATGAACAACAATTCTGATGATAGAAAAATGAAACAATAATCACATACAATCATGATGATATGAAAATAATACATAGATAAATAAGAAGAGATAATAACTATAAAGAAAAAGAAAGAATAATGGAAAGAAAGGTTAGAGAAGATAAAATGTATGATAAATTTAAAAGGAATATGTAGAGTGACAATAAGGAAACAATATGTGAAATAAGTATATATATATATATAAACAAAATAAATTAAAACAAACCATAATATCTACTCATTAAAAAAACAATATATATATATAATCAAAGACTAATTAAAGAGGGGTATTAAGATGCAAGAAGATAAACAGTGATTACAAAAACTATATTTTGGTGTAAGATCAAATACTTACACAAACAATATTTATTGGCAACAATAAATTAGTGCTCCCGCTCACTAATTTATGTTGAAGAAAAAAGAAAAAAAGATTTACAAAAGAGGAGGAGAAGAAAGCTTCGTTTCACAAAACATGTTTTAGCTTTCAAATAGTAAAAGTTGTAAAACAAGTTCTGATTCACAAATGGGTGAGACTGCCTATTTATAGCTAAGGAAAGTAGAGTTCACTGGGAACTCATCACTTACCTGAACTATTCTATTCTACAAAAGTAAAAACATTTCACATTTCTACTTTTGTCTACTTTTGACTAAGAATAGTAAAAAACATGAATAGTTACCTAATTATTTGACAATTAGTATAATAATTACAGAAAAGATAAAAATGTAAAGATTTCTTGATAATTGCTATCTCGATCTTCATGCCTTCACCTTTGGAAGTCCTTGTTGCTGTCTTGAAAATTAATATTGTTGTATATTTGGGTCCTTGATAATTGTTGTTATGGACTCGTGTGCTTTTGATTATTGATAATTGTCTTTTTTTGGAGATCATCATGACCGTTGCATTGAATCAAGGTGTTATCATGATTCATCAATTATTTTTTTTTCAAACATTGGCATTTTTCCAAAGAAAAATTCCTTTGTTTATTTTGTCTGAATTATTACTGAGATCATCATCATTGGATGGGTCTTTCGATTGCTGAAGAGTGACCTTCCTAGATTTCTTCTGTTTAGTAACTTGATTCTGTAAGTGATTTAGAGACAAATTCATTATTTCCCTCCAAAAGGAGAAGTATTTCTTGGAGTAATTTTTTTCTCTAATTTGGACTTTGGATTTGTACCGTTTGATTTACTTTTTGAAGAGGGTTTGGATTCGGATTTTGATTCGGGTTTGGAAGAATTTTGACTAGATAGTGTTATTTGTGGAGCTAGGTAATTGAGCTCATTAATTTTTAATGGAGCTTAGATGAAAGGTTTTGCTAGTCTCATATTGAGATGGATACTTGTAAATTCATAATTGATGGATGCAATAATTTTTTGGGTATTCAACTTATCCCACCATTTAACATAATATTCTCTGGTGAGGATTCCTCTTTTAATCGAGTATTGCCATTTCAAAATCTAAGGTATTTTGTATTTTATTGATAAACAAAATATTTGGGAAAATAAAGCATCAATTGGTGAGGGCTTGAAAACTTTTAAACATAAATTGAAACATTGTTGTAAATCAATTGAAAAAAGTTCTAAAGTAAGACCATGAATGGACCACAATTTTAAGAACCAGTTTGAAAAATCAATTATGAAAGTGTTATCCAAATTTGAAAACCAAAAGTGAGAGAAATCACAATTTTGATGCAAGAAAATCTTGTGCCATGCATCAATATAGTCAAAATAATTATATTTTTTTTATTTAAAATTGTTTTGGAACTTGAAGGATGGATCCTCCAATCCTTTATAGTTATGATTCTGAGGATAGAGAAAGAATGGTAAATGATTCTTTTCTCAGAATTTCTGATTAAGCTAATTTTTATGGATTCTGTTTCTAAGAGAATGTCTCTGTAGAAACTAAGATTTTTGTTATTATGTCCAAGGACATAGTAGAATTTAGGAATGAAATGGGCTTCGGTAATTTGAGTAGGTTCCTTCAAATGAGCAAATGGAGGCTCAATATGAAAGAGGTTTTCACTGGCCATTTTTTAAAAATCAAATGATGATTTTTTGTATTTTGAAATTGATTGGACATCAAAGGATATTGGGAATAGGTCAAATTGGTTGACCATGATTGATTGGTGATTGAGTTTGTTGGACCCATGTATTGTTGATTAGGCTTGGTTAGGAGTAGAAGACTCCTATTTGATTTGAGCCTTAAGGGCCAATTATTGAGTCAAAGACTCTTCTATTAGTGAATCATTCGTCATTCTCACATGATTTCTGAAAGTAATACTGATTCTTTTAGTCAAGAGTTCTACTGTATGCCTATTATCCTTTTGAAATCCGTCAGGCTTGATGAAGAAAGTCCCTACAGGAATAAAAAATTCTTCTATCATTTTATTTGGAAATTCAATTTTAAATATTGATTGTCCCAAAAGGTTCACAGTTAAAATATTACTGTTGTCATAACAGATTTTATTATATTTGTGAACCTATTTTTCCACCATTTTCACACCATTGAATTAATGCTGCATTGAAGTCACCCTTCAACCCAACATCTTCTAAAAGTTTATCAAATTCATTAATCAAGTCATTTCTTGGATATTTAAATCTATTATGATCATAATCAATGAATGAGAATTTTGAGCAAAATGCGGCTGCCTGCCATTGGGCTTCTTAATTCTGAAAAAAATTGATTAAGTATTCTAGGTTCTACCTTTCCATATTCTAGGAGGTCAAATTCCACCATTGCAAAATCTTGGAATGATTCCCTACAAATTATTACGAGTAAGGCAGTCAGATATTTAATGATAATATTGGATAAATTAAATATCGAAATCAGAATTGTTAAGAATGGGTTATTACCTGATAAAACTTTGTTTGAAATTAATTTTAAAACATGTTTTGTAGATTTATTAATAAAAACAAATTGTATGATTTGATCAATTGTTTTAATAATGAAATAATAAATTTCAAATTCTAAAAATCTATTCTTAAATTTTGTAAAGATAATTAAATTATTTTATTTTATTATCTTGGCAAACAATTTAAAGTATTTCCAGTATTGTTTATCATTTTAGCTTATGGAAACAATCAAGAAATGCAATCAGCAAATTGAATAAAGAGTTTAATCATTATATTCTGAAATTTACTTGGGGTAAATCTAAGATTAAATGACAATATTTTTCAATTATAATGATCAAATATAATCCTGTATTTCTCAATCTTATTTATCTGGATTTTTCAACATCCAATTTTTATGTTATAGGATACATCAGTATTTCTAAGTCTGTTGATTAAGTCTCTTTTATTTGTTATTGAATATTTTATCCATCCTACAATATTGTTAAAAGGCCCATAATTGATCACTAGACGATGAACTCCTTGTTTAAAGACTTTAATTTGATCAGATTTCTAAAGTATTCCTTCTTGTAAAAACCCCAATTGTTTCTTTTTACAAGAGATTGAATTTACGGATTTGAAAATAGAATTCTGTTTAAAATTTTCCAATTCTCTTTGTGAGAAAAAGAAAGAAATTTGAATTTAATAGGTTCATCCATGGGATAAGTAATTATCTCATTATATTTTGTTGTGAAATGATACAACAAAGAAATGAATGGTAAATCCAAAATTATTTTATCTGTCATGTTCTTTACTAAGACATATGATATTTTGAAACATACATTATCTTGGCAATTATGGACTGTGGGTATTTCACAATTGATATGCATACAAGTACCATTGGCAGATGACAAAAATTATTATGTCTTCTTGAAGCACTTGGTTGAAACTAGTCCTTCGTGCATACAATTGAAATCTTCTCCTGAATCTACAAGAGTCATTGTTGTGAAATCAAAATCTTGAATAATTATTCTGACCATTATGTGTCATTTTTTTATATTTTGATGTGATTAAGTATTTGGATGAAATTTTCATTTTCTTGACTGTTAATAATAGGTTCTTCAACCTCATTATCAGAAACTAGCAGTTTACTTGGTTCACTAAATTCTTGTTTATTAATTAGATTTTCTATTTTTAAAAGGTTTTCTTCCTTTATTTATGTATTAAAATTTCTTAATTCTTTTATTTCTATTTTAATATCTTTAACTTCTTTTTGAAGTTCATGTACGGTAACTTCATTTTCTTTCCCTTTTACCCAATTAAATTTTTCAAGAGTTTGTGAAAGATTTGCAGTATTATTATTATTATCCTTAATATTTTCTTTCTTCAAAATTACTTTTTTAAGTTTTTTAAGGTATTCTTGTTTGAATTACTGGATTTTCAATTTTACAAATTAAATCTAACAATGGGGTTTCTTGTTCTTCATTTTTATTTAAGACATTAATTTTTTGTCAACAACTATTCCTACACTCCATAGTGATGTTAGGAGAATCACTGTCAGAACTGAAGAATTCAGTTTCAGAGGATTCAAGGGTTTCATATTCTCATAAATCTTCACTATTACTTCCATAATAATCTATTGTTTCTAAGATTCTAAACAATTCATGTTTATCTTCTTCGAAATTTTTAATTGATTAATTTTATTCTTAAGTTGACAGGTTTTAGAAAGATGACTTTTCTGACCACATTTAAAACATGTAGTGTCGCTTTTATCAAATTTTTTATTATTCCTAGAGAAATGTTTACCAAAGTTTTTATTCTTAGAAAAGTTTTGATCAAAACTTTTATTCTGCTGTTTGTGGTAATTTTTCCTATAAGGCTTGTGAGACCTTATAGGGTTTAAGTGGGAATTGTTCCTATTCTTCTGAGAATGGATAATAGAGGCTAAACTGTATTACTCATAAAAATTACCTAACTCATATTTAGCTGCTTTACATTTTTTTAATTTGTTTGCTGATTTTCATGTCAACACACTTTTTAATTCTTTTGTATTATAGGAATTATCGTTTCATAGGTTAAATTATCATAATCTATATTACCTAGGTCATTACTAAGGACTGTTCTTATTTTGTGTACAAATAGATTAGATAATCCATTAATAAATTTTTATTTCCAAAATGGTTGATTACTTTCATCCCTTGACATAACTCTAGATAAAAATATATTTTATACCAATTGAAATCACTTAAGGTTAGACACCTAAGATTGGCTAATTCATCATGAATACGTGAAGTAATATTACTTGGCGTACCAATGAATGTTCAATTATTGTATAAAGTAGTGTATTAATTCCATCATGTATTGTTTCATTATTTTCTCCAATAATTGGGTTTCCTTCACCATCAATCTTTACCACTGAAAAAATGGCAAGTTTGGATTCTTCTGTGAGATGTTTTTCCCACTAAGAATGGAGCATTCTTGTGAATCCTATGACTAGAAGATTTATTACTTTTTCGTGAAGTAAATTGTGGGTGGTAATGTAGCGGTTAGCTACCATTGCCATGCGTTGTAATTTATTGAGAACTTTTTGTTCAGAAAGTCCATCAATGTTCCATTTATATAATTGTTTTGCAGAAACAGAAAAATGATTAACAAGAGAAGATTCAATAATTTGAATATCATGAGACATGAGTTTCTTATGCCATTTCCTTTCTAATTTATTAATTTTTAAATTTTTAAATATTGTTAATACTTGAAAATTCACTTATTGTAGATGATTTATAGGTTGACTCTGACCTATGACTATCTGAATCTGAATTATCGTCTTGGTTAATTATTTTCAATTCTTGAAATATTTCACCAATCTTTTCAAACCTAGTTTCAAATTCTGAACTACTGTCTTGGTTGACAACCTTAACAGAGGACGACGACTCAATAGATTTATTTTTTAATTCATGAATCATTTTATCAATCTTTTTATTAATTGGAATAATTTTTAAAGTGGATTTATCTGAAATATTTATTTAAAGTTTTTCTTTCAGGGTTTCATTAGGTTCATTAAGAACATCAACCTTATTTTCAATTTTGTTTAATTGTTTACCTATTGTAAGTTGACTCTAGTTAGTATAATTGAGTTGTTCAACTACTTTTTTGTTTGGTTCTTTTTCCTTTGCAATTTTGAAGGGAGAAGCAGTGATTAAGGAATTTTTATGATTAATCATGATTTTTTCTAGAGGAGGATGACTAGTAGATACTACACTAGAGTCTTCCTTAACCCATTTATACTTTGAAATTACTTTGATATTTTTTTCGTAAATATCTTCAACATAATCAAGAAAAATATATCAATTCTAAATTCTTGCATGAATGTCTTCCATTCAACAAGTATGATTCATTCAACAAGTATAATTTTTCTTTGATCCATATTATATGAATCTTTGAACCTATTACGTCTATCTAGATTGATTGGGTCATTATTGTATTCGGTTAGACCTTCTCAATCTGATTTATATTCTTGGCTCAGGGTTCCTATATTCAGAACTAAGAGTTGAGGATTAACAAAGTGAAGACTTCCTTGGAAATCCGATTCAGTGGATGCTTCAACTTCGTCAGATTAATCAGACTTATTATCAAAGACTGGCTGACTAACTTGAGAACTTGTAGCTATGCCTTTAAGTCTTAAATTTTTAATTTTTAATTTCTTCAATTCTTGTTCTAAATGTTGAATCTTAATATTTTGATCATTACTAATGGATGATTCAGGAAAAAAAATTCCTAGAGGTACTAAACCGGCTATACTCCCTAATTTGTGGACTAGAAGATGATTGAAAGTTAATTTTACAGTACCATCTATGTACTGCTAGATGTAATCTACATCTTTTATTGGTCTTTGAATTCGAGTAGGTTGACTTTCATTAGTTAAAATCTAATTTGAAGGTAAATTAATATCAGACCATCTAATTATTTTAGGAACTCTAATATTGACATTACTTTGACTAGATTGTATCAATAGGGTTTTGATTCTTTGGACTCGTATTGATGGCTTGGAAATTCATGTTTATTTTGGTTACTTTGTAATGAATTCTAAAGATAAAAGTTAGAAGTTGGGTGCCTTCTAGGACTTGGTAGCCACTAGTTTTAATATTTAAAGTTAATGATTTTAAAATCTGAGGATATGCTAAACTAGCAGACAGATCTGTGAAACAATCAAAATGGATTGAACCATTACAAAGTGAGGATTTATTTAATCCTAAGATACTATCATTAAATTTTGTAAATCTTGCATCTCGCAAGGCTAGCAAGATAGAGGTATCTATGCCTCTTCTTGTGAGTGGTTTAACTTTAATCTGGACTAAACCAAAATGAAGGAATTATATCCTTCTTGAATATGATGCTTTATTGCATCAGATGAAAGTAATTAGCAAGTTTCATGCTCTTTCCCGAGAGCATATATTTTTTCAATTATTTTTACATGATGCTGAGGTTTGAAGGAAGTAATAGACCATGCTGATTTATAAATATTTTTATTGAAGATTTTAGGTATATTCCATACCCTATGATCTACCTGATCATCTGCTAATTCAATATGTTCATCATTTATTATGTCAGGTATTGAGGTTATTGTTGATCTATTACTACTAGAAGAATTACTCCTAAATAATCTACTCATGACTCAACTAACTAAATTATTCTTATTATTAAGAATTTCATACTGTATTTTTTTAATAACCTTGTGGTGACTTCTATAACCTCCTATTAGGCTTCACTCTTCTCTCTTTCACCTCCACAACCACCCTACCCTTAGGATTTACGTATCTAAGAGATCTTACCTAGATCTCTGAAGCTAACCAAATAGTAGTTGGTATGTTAACCTCTTATATTATATTTTATATATATATATAATACAAACAAAAAATGAAAAAAAAACACAAAATATAAAAAAAAATATTCCAAAGGGTGATTTCACCCTTCGTTAAGTAACAGAACATCACCCTCTGTTGTTTTTTTTTTGTTTTTAATTAATTTCATTTTTTAAGTATATATATAATTATTTCATAACACAATTAATAAATTTTTTTATGTCTAAATAAATTAATCTATGAAAAATGCTTAATGATATACGTAATTGACATGAACATACTATTTTTTACTACATAGTCTACAAATTATCATTTTTCATTTCTTCCCTCATTGCTAATCAAATAGCAAATGAATAATCATGGATGATAACTAATTTGAACAAGTGTCACTAAAGAAAAATTAATAAAACTTTCAAAATAGAATAATTTTTGTTTGAGATATAAATATACCATTTTTTGTTTTGGATTACTTAGTTCACTAATATTACCATTTTTTATTTCTTCTTTCATTGCTAGGAATGATTATGGATGGTAACTAGTTTAAACAAGTGTCACTACAGAAAAATCAATAAAACTTTCAAAATAAAATAATTTTTGTTTGTGATATAAATATACCATTTTCTATTTTGAACTACTTAGTTCACTATTTACCATTTGTCCTTTCTTCTGTCATTGCTAGGAATGATCATAGATGATAAATAGTTTAAACAAGTGTCACAAAAATGATGAACAAAAATTAAAAAAAAGAAAAGAAAAGACTTGTAAGAACATAAAACAAATTCAAAGCTTAAATATTTGCATAATCTTGTATAGAGGTTTTACTCTCTATTTTATGTATGAGAAATTATTATAGGAGATATTTTCATCAAATGTACACTTTCAACCCATTAAAGGATTGATTCACATTGAGTTAATTTTACACCACTCAAAAGCTTTATACTTATCCTCATTATTTTATTGAGTTGATGACCAAAATATCGCATTATCAAACTTGTAGAGAAATCAACAATACATGAAAATAAAACTTAAGATTAAGACTATGAGAAATGATAAAAAATGAACAAACAACTTATGTATGAAAAATGAAACAAAAAATATCAACTACATGAGTATGAAGAAGAGAGCTGATGAATAATAATGAACAAGATATTTTGTAAGCTAAAGTGCAATAAATTTAAAATAAATTAATAAAAAGAATAGGAGAAGATGAAAGATGAATAGAAATGAAAACTTTCTTTCTCTCTCTTTTAAAAAGACTCTCCTATTTTCTCAAGACCTCTATTTCTCTCTCTAAATCCCTTCTCTTTCTCATTCTCCCCTCCTCCTTTCAAGTGAAGACATTCCCTCTATTTATAGGCAAACTTAGGGTTTCACTTTTTATTTTTAGTCATTTTTACTCTTTTTTTATTTTTTAGTCCTTGGATAATTTTTCATATTTTTAGGTCTTGAACTATTTTTCAAATCATACATATAGTTTTAGACTAGTATATGGACCAAAAATAAAATTTATATTTTTAAAGTATTGGACTGGACAAAATACGATATCTACTCATATCACTATATCTTCAGAACATTATTATTACTTTAAGTTGTGAACGATACTTTTATTAATTATTTTAATTAAAGAAAGTTTTGTAGTTTTTATTTTTTCAAAATTTCAATTATGATAATAAGGAGAAAAAACCTTCTTTTATGAAATTGAAAGTTGATTATATCTCTTCCACTTATGGAATAAGTATTATTGTATTCCCTCCCCCTCCTTTTTCCACCTCACGGCATATATCACCACCCTCATTTCTAATTTTAGTTTTCCTCTATGCTATCTTATTTCTGTCAAGGTATGGAAGGAAAGCTTGTGAAATTTAGGAAAAAATGTGATAAACTTTTATGACACTTCCATTTCTATTCCTCTTGGCCAGCCACCCTTCTCTCACTTTCCCTTTGATTTCATTTTCACCATACTTAGGGAGAAGACTACCTTCTTTTGTCAAAACAAGGTTGCCAGGGTGAAGACTACCTTAAAGGAAACATAAACAAAAATGAGAGGAGCGTTTCTGGTTCTTCATCTTGCATTTCAGCTCTCCCTCTCTCTATTTTTTCATTTTAATTTCTCGTCATTAACTGAAGAACCCCTTCTTCCTCATTGTTTTGCCTTAGTTATGGCAAAAGTAGCCAACATATATATATATATATATGTGTGTGTGTGTGTGTGTGTGTGTGTGTGTGTGTGTTTTCAGATTATGATTTGTGTAAGCTTCAAACTAAATTTCTTTAGAGATGTTAAATTTCATTCATTCATTTTTTATTGTTTTATAAGTTATCATGGAATTATAGAAGAGATTATGATTGTTTAGGTTATAAATAAACGGCTGTGTTAACATGTTTTACTTAATTTAATTTTTGTAAATTTACAATATGAATCTTCATAAGTTATTTTAAAGATTTTGAGCGCATGTCTTCTTAAAAGTAGGAAGTTTACGTTTTATTCCCAAATCTAAATTTTTTAGATTTTCACTATACACAATAAAAATAAAATGATTTTTCAAGACATAAACGTCGTTATTCTAATCTGAAAAATTCATAGGGTATTCTTGACGCGTTGATTTTGTCGCTGCTAAGAATTTAGAAAAGAATAATATCTATTTAATTTTTTTATAGAATATTGAAATTCCCTTTTTAAGCATAGTAGAAACAGAAATCAAGTTTGTCAGTTTATGCACATTTTCACCACCGTACATCTCCAGGTTGTAAAACGCAGCTTACTGTGACCATTAAGTTTTAGGTTATTTTTGTAAGAAAATCAAGTCGAATACCTTAAAATTTTACTGTAGCATATTAAGTATGTTCTGACTAATCCTGTAAAATTTCATAAGTACCAAAACGTTCTTCCAAAATCTATCATCTTGATAAAAAAAATATTTTTATGTGCCTGTCTAATTTTCACTCTTCAACGGCCTGAACGACATCAGAATTTAATGAAATTCATAAGCATATCATAGTGTAGTTGGGTAAAGAATTTACTATTTTCAGGAATATATAGGTGGTCAAATGGCTGTTTGATCCGACATTATGCCATAACATCAATTTTTTATTTGATGCATGATAATCAT
This sequence comes from Datisca glomerata, assembly GCA_003255025.1. NCBI lineage: Eukaryota > Viridiplantae > Streptophyta > Magnoliopsida > Cucurbitales > Datiscaceae > Datisca > Datisca glomerata. Next base: position 22,211 of record QANY01003934.1, read on the forward strand.
TCTAAGGCGGCATAGTCTTATTTTGATTCCAGGAGATTGTATTGTTTAACTTATTCATTGAAGGCAATCAAGTAAGTGAAATTTTGCATATGTATTTGTTAGCATGCTTGTCTGAAAATTTATAATTGTACTATTTTTGTGTATTGTGATGTACAATGTGTTCCTTGTTCTTGTTAGGGTTACATTATTAATTTATTACATTACTATTTGTTTGAAAAGTTAAACGATGCATGCTAATCGTTCTAAGGGGGCATAGTCTTATTTTGGTTCCATGAGGATTATTCTATTGTTTAACTTATTCATTCAAGGCAATCGATTGAGTGAAATTTTGCATATGTAATTGTTAGATTGTTTGTCTAAAAATTTATAATTAATGGAACTATTTTTGTGCTTTATGATGTACAATATTTTGTGATGTGTTCCTGGTTCTTGTTTGGGGTTACATAATTGTGTTGTTGTGTTTTGATGAATTACATGTTTAAGAATTTTAATATATATTGAGATAAGAAAGGATCCTATATGAATGCATGAAATAGATCTTTCTGCGCCATTAGATTCACATACACAATACTCGGTTCTGTTCCACTCTATTTGCCTGATCCTTCGAAAAAAATCTTAGTTATATGTTCTGGTTAGTCTTTGTGGAAGGCCTTTTGCAAATGGTTTCACCTTCTTGAAGGTGCAGAGTATACTCACGAAAAACATCAAAGTAATTACTTTCCAATCTAAAAATTGCTGACGGGTAATCTCTATTATGTTCTGGGTGTGTTGGCGAGTTCTAATAGAACAACAAAGTCTATAATAGAGATCTGAAGGCTTTGCTTCTATGATATCTGAGAACTCTATCTATAAGAAATATTTAAAGGCTTTACTTCCATAATATGTTTTGTATATGATATGAAAACTTTGTTTGTAAGACAGATCTCAAAAAGCGATATGCGATTTAATCTTTAATGAATTTTACACCCAGAAGTTTGTTAAGACAAAGTCTTCACCAGAATTTTATGCAACCAAAGTATTAGGATTTTAGGAATTGGTATTTCTGAAACCATAATCCTCAACAACTCTTAGATCTTCAAAACCTGTATTATTATCAGTTAGAAAAAGATCAGCGTCTTCAGGTGGTACCTGGCCATTACGCTAATAGATGTCGATATAAATTTAAAAAGAAACTGAATGAGTTATCCTTTGATGAGGAGACCCAGTAAAAAATCTTAAATTTTCTTTCTAATGGCAGTTCAACAGAAGCTAGTTCAGATGATGATTTTGCTCAAATTTATGAATCTGACTCTGCCTCCTCTACTAATTTTGAACAACCTTTTTGCTCTAAATCGTGGAACATGATAACTGAAGCCAACTATTGGAAAGCCATAGTTGAACTAAATGGTCTTGATATGAATGAACCAAGTATCAATGTCCTAATTGACACCCATCGATCTCTTCTAGCTACTACTGCAAACTAGATTACTGACCCTGAGATGAAGTTAAGGTTCTTAAAAACCTGTTATAAAGCTTATAGCACTCCTGAGGTCATTCCCATTGAGAATTACAATATGAAAGAGCTTCTGACTCGTATTCAACAAAATTCTTTACCCGATAAACCTGTTACCATTTCGGATCTCAAAATGGAAATTAATACCATTAAGTCTGAAATTCAATGGTTAAAAACTATTTTTTTAATCATTTTCCAGGATCATTATCTCCTTAAACAGTTTACTACCAAAGGCAAAACTCCTCTTGAGGAACCTGAGACTTCTTCACCACCACTGAAGACTACTACGAAAACAGATAGAGAAATGACTAAAGATAATCCCTATTTATTTCTTCTAAACCAGGTTACTTTCTAGAAGTGGTATACTAAAATTACTTTAGTTATCAAACCAAATTTCATAATTAAAGATGTCATTGTCTTAGTGAGAATTAAGGATATTCTCCCCTTAACCAAACCGAATAATTATATCAATCTTTTCCTTCAAACTGTAGGAACTCAGCTAACCCGTATTGAAGATCATCTTGACCAAATAAAGGAAACTAAGACCCAACATAATCCTATTGATCATCAAAAGATTAACCTTGAACCAGTCACGATAAAACCCCCTCTTGAAGTTCAGAATTTCAAATTAAAATTTACCAAGAAGGAATATAATTTTATGGAAACTCTTGTTGGAAAAATAAAAAATCATAAGATTTCCACTCCAAAAACTTGAGGATAACTCAATATGATGAATCAGGATGATTCACTCCAGAAAAGACGAACCCAAAGAATTTTCACTTTCCCAAATTTTGGATATTTAGAAGTTTGATGATACTATCAATAAACTTTTTTACTCATATTCTAAAAGACCTAATACTCGTATGGCTTTAACATTACCTAGTAGATATTATTATCCTAGACCTACTCCACAATATCTCATGTATGAAGAAGATTTTCTTCATATACCCAAAAATCATATCATGGTAAAACCATTTACGAATGGAACATAGATGAAAAAAAACTGAATATCAAGTTTTTGAAACTATACACCAGATGATTATATATTCCTCAGTTTGCAAACATAATGATAATACAGATCACCAAATCTGTAGATTCCTTGTTAATGGTTTTACAGGAACTCTTAAAGGATGGTGGGATAATTGTCTCACAGAAAGTAAGAGAAATGAGATTTTAAATTCTTTTAAGATTAAGACTGACCCCTTGACGGGTACCCATACCAGAAATGAAGATGCTTTCTATACGCTTGCTCAATCTATAATTCATCATTTTCTTGGACTCAGAGTTTTTAATACTGACAGACATCGTGAATTATTAAAAAATCTTAGATGTCCTTCCTTAACCCATTTTTGTTGGTATAAATATGCCTTCCTCATGAAAGTCATGCAGAGAAGTGACGCTAACAGTGAGCATTGGAAGGTCAAATTCATTGATGGTCTCCTTAGTCTATTTGGAGAAAAGGTTCATAAGAAGCTTTGAGATAAGCATGATTAGATGGATATCCCTTATGACCAATACACTTATGGTCATCTTGTTGCCCTAGTCATTGAAGAAGGATTAGCCCTGTGCAATGACATGAAATTACAGTATATGATGAAGTATCAGAATCTTACTAACCGTAAAGAATTAGGAGAATTCTGTGACCAATTTGCCTATGAAACAAAAATACAGTACCCTTCTACCTCCTAACGTATAGAACTTCCAAACCTAATAAGTCTCATAGAAGATACTTCTCTAGGAAGAAATCCCAGTATATTAATAAAAATTCTCCTCCTCAGCATCCTACTAAGAAAGTTTCCTCCAGAAAGCATAAATCCCAAGGCACCTGCTATAAATGTGATTTACCTGGCCATTACGCTAATAGGTGTCGATCTAAATTTAAAAAGAAACTGAATGATATATCCTTTAATGAGGAGACCCAGCAGAAAATCTTAAATTGTCTTTTGAATGGCAGTTCAACAAAAGCTGGTACAGATGATGATTTTGCTCAAATTTATGAATTTAACTCTGACTCCTCTACTACTTCTAAACAGCGTTGTTGCTCTTAATCGCACAACATGATAATTGAAGCCAACTATTGGAAAGTCATAGTTGAGCTAAATGGTCTTGATATGAATGGAACAAGTATTACTGTCCTAACTGACACCCAACGATCTCTTCTAGCTACTGTAGACTGGATTACTAACCCTGAGATGAAGTTAAGGTTCTTAGAAATCTGCTATAAAGCTTATAGCACTCCTGAGGTCATTCCCATTGAGAATTACAGTATGAAACTTCTGACTCGTATTCAACAAAATTCTTTACCCGCTAACCTGTTACCATTTCAGATCTCAAAATGAAAATTAATACCATTAAGTTTGAAATTCAGCAATTAAAAACTACTAATCAAATCATTTTCCAAGATCTCAATCTCCTCAAACAGTCCACTACCAAAGGTAAAACTCCTCTTGAGGAACCTGAGACTTCTTCACCACAACTGAAGATTACTATAGAAACAGATACAGAAACGACTAAAGATAATCCCTATTTATTTCTTCTGAACCAGGTTACTTTCCAGAAGTGGTGTACTAAAATGACTTTAGTTATCAAACCAGATTTCATAATTAAAGATGTCATTGTCTTAGTTGATAGTGGTGCATATATGAACTGCATATTCATATTTCTAGAAAATCGTACGCAAAAGAGGTTGATTTGATAAAACATCTTATTTAGAATAAGAATAACTAGTTAAATTTTATATAGAAAGAAATTCAATTTATTAGTATTGATCAACGTATACAACAATCTACCCTTCACAATAAGATAAAGACAATTTTGTATGAGTTTCAAACAGAAATCTGTAGTGACATCCTGAATGCTTTTTGGAATAGAAAGAAACATATTATATCTCTACCTTATAATCAAGATTTTGATGAAATAAATACTCCTACCAAATCTAGGCCTAGCCAAATAAAAAAGGAATATTTAGAGATATGCAAAACTGAATTAGAATCCCTTTTACAGCAAAAATTAATTAGACCCAGTATATCTCATTGGAGTTGTACTGCTTTCTATGTTAATAAAAATGCTGAAATTGAAAGAGGATCACCTAGGTTAGTAATGAATTATAAACCTCTTAATGACGCTCTCCAATGGATAAGATATCCTATACCGAACAAAAAGATATGTTAGACATACTTCTTTTTAAGTAGTCTTTTCAAAATTTGATTTAAAATCTGATTTTTGGAAAATTCAGATAGCTGAACAGGATATGTATAAAACTAATTTTACTGTCCCTTTTGGCCGTTAAGAATGGAATTTCCTACCATTCGGTGTTTAGAATAGTCCTTCAGAATTCCAGCATATAATGAATGATGTATTCAATTTTTATACTGAATTTATTATTTGTTATATTGATGATGTTTTAATATTTTCATCCGCTATTGACCAACATATCAAACACTTGAAAATTTTCAAGCATGTTATTATCTGAAATGGTTTGGTTGTCTCTCCTACCAAAATGAAAAAATTTCAAACTACAGTAAGACTTTTAGGTCATAATATTTCCAATGAAACTAGTATTCCTATTAACTGTAGCATAGAATTTGCTTCTAAATTTCCATATGAAATTAAAGAAAAATCTCAATTACAGAGGTTTCTTGGTAGTTTCAATTATATTAGTGATTTTTATCCGCATTTAGCACATGACACTTCTATTTTGTACAACAGACTTAAGAAAAATCCTACGTCATGGACAACTGAACATACTCTAGCAATTTAGCAAATCAAAGGAAAAATTAAACAGTTATATTGTTTATCTTTGCCCAATCTTAATTGATAGAAAATTGTAGACACGGATGCCTCCAACCAAGGTTATGGTGGTATTTTCAAATAGGTAAACCTTCATAAACAACAGGAATAGCTTTCTTAGGGACCTCAATATAAGGATTTATAAGTAAAGATTTTTTATTACCATTTTCTGGAGCAAGTTCTAAGAATAAAAGTGGAGGATGGGTAGATTGGTAAGCAAGACCACCTGTGGTTATCCAATTCTTTTGAATATTAGAGAGAACTTGTATTTGTTGGTCATCATGTATGTTAACATAAAAGGTACTCTGATAGTACCATTCAGGAAAATACTAAAGATTCTGATTTTTTCTAACTGATTATAATACAGGTTTTTAAGATCTAAGAGCTGTTGAGGATTATGGTTTGAGAAATACCAATTCCTAAAATCTTGATACTTAGGTTGCATAAAATCCTAGTGAAGACTTTAAATCTTAAATTTCATATCGTTGGCAGTTGGACTATTAGGCCTTATGTTATTATTTGATTAATAAACACCATGAGGTATTTGGTTGTCCGATATATGGATACCTTTGATATAATTGTTAGGGATAAAGAAATTCTCAGATCCATTAGATCCTATGGGTTCAGATATAGATTGTCTGGAGGATTCGGGAATATCAACCTTATAAAGAGGAATACTTATGTTGTTTATACTAGATAGGCTTCTAGTTAAGGGTTTCTGGAAATGAAGATAAACATTGCCTCTATGGGTTTGGATGACATCTTCAATAGTTTTCCTAATGATAGGTCTCATCGGTACAACACTAGAGATTTGCTAGGTTTCAAGAAAAGTAATATCAGCCCACGATATCGTGCGAGGAATAGTTACCTGGCTGTTGAAGAGATTAGTATAAATAAGGACAGTATGTCCTTGCTCACTCTGCTTGTAGGTATAAGTATTTAAGGTGGAGAGAACCTTAAGATGAATCATGAATAAGATGGCGAAAGGAGATGATCCTGGTAGGTAACTTATAACCATGTGGTTGAACTCTGAGTTCTAAAACTTATGCAAATTATTGTCAGAAAGAGCAACGCTCAAGTTAGGATAAATATTAAAGTATACTGGTCCATGAGATGAACTGGTTTCTATGTCTCCCATAAGTGAGGCTTTCCAGTTAAGGCATCTACCATCTCTAAGAGTACATTGCATACTGGTGTTTTGTCCTAATAAAGTCAAGGGCTTGAAAGTAATTTGCACAAGTCTTATATGCATATATTTATACTTTTGCATAAAAGGATATAAAAAATGAATATGCAATAGATAAATTATATCATCGTTATTTTGTAAAGGAATAGCATTTTCAAAAAAATTGATTATCTTTCTACTTGTGAAATCAAAAGTACCAATTTTGTAAATTGTTTCTAGTTTAACTTTGGGTATGTCCATTAATTCAAAGCTTCTTTAACATCTTTATAAGTTATAGTTCTATAACTTATGAAGTTGATGCTACTGTATTAGTTATTGTTTTGATAGAAGGAGAACTTAATTAAGACATGTGTGTATGGTGACCATGTATGAATAATCTAAAGAGAATATAAACACTATTATAACCAAAACTATTCATGGCTCTGATACCAACTTAGGCTAACCAACACGCATCTCATAAAGTGAGGGGGTTGACCACTACATAGGCAATTAATCCAAAGAATAAAGTAACTCATAGTTAGCACGTCTGTCAACGTTTTACTAGGGTCAACTGTCCTAATGTAATCTCTGCTCAACAGACCTTACCAATACGTGACTGTTTGACGTCCCACTAACTATTTATTGATTGTTCCTCAAACTTACTGGATATACAGTGTTTGCTTTCTCAACCTTGATAACTACATATTGGGTTCCTTGGATTTAGAATGGATCATGAATATTAAGGATTATAGTAATGGTTATATTGGGTTTTAAATTATAGCATACATGGTCTTATGAACTTACTCCTTAATTAAAGGGAGAAAAACTAACGGATGGGAGCTTGATAGCTCGTGCAGTATTAAGACATAATTATAGCTTCAAGATGGGCTTCAAGATATATGCACAGTGTGATGCAATAGAAAATTGATGTAATAAAAGACTTTAGAGAGAAAAATTAGAGAGAAGAGAGAGCATTTTATTCTCAACTCATGAGTTCCTAATACAAACTAAAAAACTTGTCCCTCAACAAATGGTGAGGTTCCCTTACATAACATAAAAAAATAAGCTTATCCAGTACTGGATGGTTCGGAGTCGCCCATTCCATATCTTCTTGCTTGCTTTTTGGAAATCTACTTTAGTAAAAGTAGATTTGTTGTCTTCGGTTGATAGATGACTGGTGGGCAACAAAGGGAATCTACTTTAAGTAAAGTATATTTTTTCATCTCCTCTTAATTGGTTTTTCCTATTATGAGTGGGGGATAAAAGTTAAACTTTTCCTTTTCCCTTTTTGTCTTCATCGATCTTTTCTGTAATAATACATGTAAGAGAATCCAAAAAATTAGAAATAGTGGGATCAGATGCTTTTACGTCTTGACTCTCACTAGCCAGAATGCTGAAGGTGTTGTCATCATGGTGAGAATTCATTTGTTGACTGGTGGTGGAATTCATGGAAACATCTTCAAGAACAAAAGGCATGAAAAAATTATTCTTTGATGTAATCCATGGTTTTTATCATTAATTTTTTTTCAGTGAGATTTGGAAATTTTTGTTTAATAATGATTTGGGAATTAATAAGAGGATTTCCTTTTTGGGCCGGAAGAGCCTTAGGGATGGCTTCAAAGTAGGCCTGCGAATGTGCTTTGATGGTTTCGATTAATTCTGTTATGTTGGGGTTCATCCCTTTATCCCACTACTTGGTGAAAAAGACTCTTTTGAGTCGTGGGATTCCATTCTGATAGTCACATTTTAAATCCCATTTCTAGATCTAGGGGATATTGAGTCGGATAATAAAATAAATTAGGGATTTGGATACTGTAATATTTTTGTTTACTGATAAAAGAGAATAAGAAGAATGTCATTCTCTAAATTATGTTTGAATTTTTTCTAGTAGTGTTTCAAAGGTTATCCCCAATTTTTCCCACCAAACTAAGAACCAATTTGATAGGCCAATATTAAGGATTTCGGGATAGACTCTAATAAACCACATATGGTTATGAACAGGGTTCTAGTAATAAAAGGTATTGGTAAAAGAATCAATAAAATCCCAATAACTGTATTTTACTTCCTTTCTATTCAGGTCAAAAGTTCTGGTTGTGTAAGGATGAATGCCCCATTGACTAATGGACATTATGTTTCTGATAACAACCTAACTGAATGTAATAGGGCTAGTATTTCTGTTGGAGTCATGGAGGGTGTGTCTGATTCCACGACGCCGGTTTGAACTATGATTGATTCATAGAAATATCGATATTGCTCAAAGCGAGTAGGATATTGTTGAGTTGAGAGATATCTTCTATTAATCTCCCATGGATCATACATCCCTTTTTCATCTTCTGGTTCAATAAAGAGAATTGTCTCTTCAGAAATACTGTTAGAGATATATTGTTCTGGTGTTAAGAGGATATCTTTGGAAACTTGCTAGAATTAGCCTCTTGAACACTAGAAAATTTTGTTGGCAAAAAAATGCCATCTTTCTATTGCGGTGTTCTATTAAGACCTCTGCCACAACTTTTGTTACTTATTCTTGAACACTAGGAAATTTTGTTACTCATCCTGAAATTTTAAGACACATTTGACAATAAATAAACACATTTTGAGGTATACATATCCAACTATATATACATATAAGACGGTATTATAACCATTGAATTAAGGATTTTAGCTTTATATTCTGCACATTATGTTCTTTTATTATATTATAAAATAAATGTCATATAGGCCAAGTGGGAGAGTGTAAGACTTAATTTAATTCTTAAGACAAATAGTAGACGATAAATAGGGTTACTGAAATACTATCCTAAAATTCCATTAGTTAAGTTTGTGAGAGTTGATTACTTGAAGTAAACAATCACCACTTGATTGGAGAAACTACCGCTTTGATGGAGGATGTCTAAAATACCATTTCTCATTAAGATTTTGGTCCTCTCTCAACCCAATTAAGATACACTAAGTATACCTTAAGAGCTAAAGGGGTCAAGGGAGAGAAACTAATTTCTTCAACAAAGTCTTTGATCTATCTATAATGTTCTACGATGACTCAAGGATGTTTTTAACAATGATTAATGATATGTGAAAATCATGAAATTCTAAAGATCTAAACGTATTAAGAATTATGCATAATTGTTATTTGCATAACTAATAGCAAACTAAAGCTCAGGTGCTCCATGTCGGGTTTAAAGGAATTTTTCCCTTACACTAGAAAGTAATGAGAGTAGAGAAAATAGACATGAAAGTCAGTAGAATTCACTGGCTTGTATTTAATGATCATTTAGCTCACAATTTGGTCTGTATTTATAGGCTTGTATTACAACCAATTCCCAAAATAAATCAATAATTAAAGGAATATTCTTTGAGATTGAGCTTTATCCTCCAAGATTTGCTTCAACTTTTAGATGAATGACTGAGCTTTACTTATCAGTATTAACAACTTTTAAAATTTGAACCGTAGGATGTAGTGTGGCGAATCTGACAATCGTGATGATTGTTGCCAGCTCTGCCACGATGATAACTCCTTCTTCTTCCCTTGATTGGCTTCTCTGGCTTACGTGACTTCCTATGTGACTTTTATACTTTGGCTACTTGGCCAGGCGAGTAGCTCCATATCAGATTCTTCACATCTGTCAACATGGAAAATTCAACTATCCTTATAAAGCTCTCGTGGCATTTACTTTAATTATCTTTATTCTATGCTGACGTGTCTGAATACAAAAAAATATTCCTGTTCATTTGCCCCCATTACACTTAATGAAGTCTTTCTTCATTCAGGTGTAATGATTTGATTCCCCGATCTTCAACACCATATTTATTGGGACCTGCAATAATAATGACCTGCAAAAGTTAACAATAATAATAATTACCTTACTGAGTGACGTGCAGTTGATGGTTGCGTGAGTTTTCTCTTCTGTCATTTCATTCTCTTGTTCTTATCAATGGTTTATTCTGACGCTCCAATTCTCGTTCTAGCTAAATGTCGGTCATGATGTTTCGATATCCGTTCTCGCTAAGCGTTTGTTCTTATGCTTCGATTTCTATTATGATGTTTTGAATCTCCTCATTTATTTCTTTTATCGCTTCCCATTCTCCTACTCAATTTCAATGGCCGTTATTTATGTTTTTGTCAGAATATATCATCCTTCTTTCAAGCTGTCAACCTCTGAATAGGCGTTAGCACCGACGATCCATTTTCTCCTGTAGACTTTTCTTCAATCTAGCGTGTGTCAGTAATCATTTCATGTCTCTTAATTAATTTCTATAACCTTTCGTGTCTGAAGCCAATATAAATTCTTCCTTTCGCTTTCATTTTGTTTACTTTCCTCTCTTCTTCTTCGTAAGTCTTCTATCTTCTCTACTTCTCTTTTCTTTGCTGTTAGTAATTCCAGTAGTCATGAGTCGGGGGGGAGTTGAATTTAAGCCTACTGTTCCTCTAGTTATGAATTCGACCGAGCTTATAAATTTTATTTCTATCTTTCATGACACCTTTCCTCCTGATGTTCTAGTTGGTTTAGGTGAGAGTAGGCACCCAGGTGATCCTTGTAGGCCTCCATACTGGATAATCTTAAGTCCAATGTATATTAATCTAGGCCTTAGACTTCCTTTCTCCCTAATTTTCCAAGAGTTCTTCCACTGGTGTGGTCTTGCCTTTCTCAATTTACTCCCAACACCTATATGATCCTCCTCGGTTTTGAGGTTGTGAATAGGAGATTTGGTTTGGATTTAGGAGTCGACGAATTGAGATATTGTTATGTAATTAAACCTAGGGATGAGATTTACTATCTTTCCAATTGTACTTCTATAAAGAGGGGGCCAATGGTGACCAACATTCCCTCGGGTGATAAAAATTAGGAGAGGGATGTCCTTGTGATTGGTGGAAATTGGGGCAATGATGGCTGCTGGAGAATTCCCAGGAACTGGGGGGACTTTCAGTAAGTAGCCGGAGCCTCATTTCCCAGCACTATTTCTCTTTAAGTTTATCATTGTTACTCATTTTTTTTCTTCCTTTTTTTTTTATATGTTAATTCTCTCTTTTCCTGCAGATAAACGTAAGAACAAGAAGCCTTACATAACCTAGGAGACTGAAGATAAATTAATCCTTGCCTTCCGTTGTCGGCACAGAAAGTGGTCCGAGCTCCTAGACCCATGTAGTGATGTCACGCTTGTCTGCTCTCAGCCCTCGCGTTCAGTCGCGCCACTCATTGTCGTGCCATTGTCTATTCTACCACGAGATATTCCCATTGTTTCTCATCCAGTTTCGTCTTCCACATTTGCCCCATCGACTTCTTCCTACCCAGTGAGAGATTCACGTGTCTCTTATGGCCACTCTTCTCCTAGCGGTTCTGGTTCTACTTCCTTAGAGGAAACCACTTTACTTCATAGAGTGAAATAAAATCTCAGTATGTCGAAGCTACTTCGTACTATAGTGGGTGAAGTAGGGAGGCAAACTCGCCCCAGATCTGACGAGACCAGCTCCTCAAGGGATCCTCCCATTTTAGATGTTTCCTCCATTCAGGGTGAGGATTCCCCCCCCCAACCCGTTCTGTTACTCATCATCCTCCTCTTGTTGTTCCAACTCCAATTCTGTCAGCCACTAGTCAAGGTCCTACTTTTGGGTCTTAGGGAGCAGCTCGAGGTTCAGATCCTTGGCGATACACAAAATTCACTGATAAACCAGCAATAGTATGCTTTTTGGATGGTGTTTAGTCTTCTCACAATGTTGCCCGTGGGATTAATTTCGAGGCTGATTTGGTTAGAAATCAAAACTCTGTGGTTGGTGACCTTATTTTCTCTCAGTCACGACTTAGTCGGAGTATGGTTCTTTGTCCTTTTCCTTCTTGATTATTCCCTTACTTTTTTCTTACTATTTTTGTTTTCTCTTCAGGCCATTATTCACCATAATGCTCTCCAGGAGCATCATGCTACCTGAGATTTGGCGTTGTAGAAGTTTCAAAGGGATGTTGCACATTTAGTTGGCATCATTGAAGGTTTTCGTGAAGAACATGCTCAATAGAAGACTGTTGAGGAGTCTCTGGTAGTTGTTTGGGCAAGCAAAGCTCAGCTCGAGAACATAAAGAGAAAGAGGTTGGAGGAGAATATCAGGCCTTTTTATGAAGCTGAGTAGGTAATCTACAGTGTGGGTTACAGAGACGGCTCGATGAAGGCCCCTCCAAGAAAATCCTTTTGCGGTATTCTTATTGATGAGCATAGTGAAGCCACCACTTCTATAGGCCAAGCCGAAATCAACTCTTCTGGAGTCGTTGATGATATTCCCCTTGCAAGAGATGCTTCAGCTCCTATTGAGATCTCTTCTAGGGTTTAGAATGAGGATAGTGCTTCTCTTTAGATTCTTTCTATTTCAATTATAACTCTTTTTTTTACTTTATTTTTCATCAATTTAGAGGCTTTTTCGGATTCCTTTATTTTTATCTTACTTCGAAGCTATATCAATTAGAATTATTAATCTATTAAAAACTTTACCTCATAGACGCCAATATGTCTTGCTTGTCTTGAAGTGAAGTAGCAACTTTTTGGACTTTCTTATTCTTAGCAGGCCCTCTTCATTTTGCTTTCCCACTCAAGAATTTCTGCTACGAGATTCTTTCCTTAATTTCTTTTTCCTTTTTCATTATGAGGCAGATTTTCGTCCTGTTTTCTAATCTGAAGTTCTGACATTTTTCTTTCCTTATGTGCCAAAGCTCCTCTGTTCTTGGCATTCTGGTTTGAGCTTTCTGGTCTGAGCTCAGCTCTTGAAGCTTTTCTGTTATGAATTTCTGACCATTTTCTGTTCTGAATTTCTGGCTGTTCTAAGCTCAGCTCTTCTTTCTGGTCTGGGCTGAGCTCCTGAAGCTTTTACGTTATGAACTTCTAAGCTTTCTGGTCTGAGCTTAGCACCTGGAGCTTTTATATTATGAATTTCTGACTTCTTTTCTGTTCTGAATTTCTGATTGTTCTGAGCTCAGCTCTTCTTTCTACTCGGGGCTCAGCTCCTAAAGCTTTTACGTTATGAACTCCTGAGCTTTCTGGTCTGAGCTCAGCCCTTCTTGTTCATTTTTTTAGTACTGCGACTTCAATTTTTTTAAGAGTAGGATTTATGAGTTACCCCTCTCAAAGACTTGCGTCCTTAGTTCCTTCTGAGAGTAGAACTTATGAATTGCCCTTTTGAAGGACTTACGCATTTAGTTTCTTCTGAGAGTAAGACTTATGAATTGCCTCTTCCAAAGACTTACGCCCTCAGTTCCTTCTAAGAGTGGGACTTATAAATTGCCCCTCCTAAGGACTTATGCCCTTAGTCCCTTCTAAGTGTAGAACTTATGAATTGCCCCTCCCAAGGACTTACGCCCTTAGTTCCTTAATGTGCTTTCCCGGTAGAAGAGTTAGAGAGTTGAAACCAAATATTTTTACATGGAAAACCCTTGAGGGAAAAATCACGGGAAAATATTCACTATAAAATTACAATTATACAAAGTACTTCTTAAATGAAATGAATTTCATGGTTTCGCCCGGTCTGCTCCTTCCTCTGTCTTCAAGTAATAATATATGGTTCCTCCTATGCCACTGATGATGTATGGTCTTTTCCAAGTTAGCCCAAACTTCCCTTCTGATTGAAAAACTTTTCTTAGGATTAGATCTCCTTTTTAGAATTCTCGCTTCTTCATTATTATCTGAAAATAGGATCTCCTTTTCTGACTATAATACGCTACTCTGATTAGGGAAGCTTCTCTTCGTTCCTCCAATTGATCAAGACTTCTTATGAGAAGTTTATCATTATGTTACTCATTCAATTCTAATCTCACTGTTGTGCTTCTAATTTTGACAGGAATTACAGCTTCTACCCTAAATGCTAAGGTGGAGGGTGTTTCTTCAGTGGCTTCTTTAGGAGTGGTCTATATGCCCAAGTGTGGCTGATAGTTCCTCTACCCATTTTCCGTTTGCAGACTCTAATCGTTTTCTCATGCTGTCAAGTATAATACGATTCGATCTCTCTGCATGTCTGTTTTCCTGTGGATAGTAGATTAGAAAATGATTGGTGATTTTCAATCCTTTGTAAAAGCCTTTAACAGTTCTTCTTCTAAACTGCAGTCCATTATCTGAGACCAATATCTTGGGTATTCCATATCTACATATTATGTTTTTCCATAAAAACCCTTTGACTTCTTCTTCTCAGATTCTCGTAAAATCTTTCGCTTCTATCCATTTCGTGAAGTAGCTGTGGCCACTAGCAATAAGAGCTTCTGAGCTGGCACCACAAGGAGTGGACCGATGATTTTAAGTGCCCACTGCATGAAAGGCCATGGACTTGCTACTATATTTAGTTCTTCCAGAGCCATTCTGGTGACTGGGGCAAATCATTGGCATTTATCACATTTCCTTACATATTGCTTGGCATCTTGATGCATTTCAGGCTTGTAATATCCCTCATTTAAGATTTTATGAGTTAATGATCTTCCTTCTATGTGGTTCTCGTATACTCCTTCATGAATTTCGGCTAAGACATACTGCGCTTCTTTCTCCTTCAAGCATTTCAAGTATGGTCTTGAAAAAGATTTTCTATATCATAATCCATTTATTACGTGTACCTTGCACTTTGTTGCTGGACTTTTTTCACAAGGAGTGTATCCTCAGGAAGTACTCTTTTTTTATATGGAGGATAAAATCATGTTGTTAGTTGGGTTCCTTTTTTATTTCAACTTCGACAATGTTATTCGATAAGGGCCGAACACTTAGTTTCTCTAAGAATTCTACAGGCACATTTCTTTTTTACAGGAACTGTAAAGATGATCCCAAATTTTCTAGCATGCCTGCGTGTCTGTTCTCAGCTCTCGAGATTTGTTGAATCTCATAGCTTTTAAACAAGTTCAGCAATTCTTTTGCCCGATGTAAATAACTTATCATTCTCTCGTCTTTAACTATGTATTCTCCCGTGACTTGTTTGACAATTAACATGGAATCACTAAATATTTTCACGTCACTTACCTCATATTCTCATAAAAAAGATACTCCAGCTATTAACGCTTGCTTCTCGGCTTCATTATTTGATGCATTAAATCCAAATGAGATAGAATGCTCTAACATTTCTCCAAATGGGGTTTGCACCACTACTCCAGCTCTTGCTCCCTTGTTGTTGGAAGAACCATCAACATATAGTTTCCAAGATCTGTTCTCAATTTCTTTAGGTTTTTCTAGATTAATTGTTTCTCAGGTGAAGTTTGCGATGAAATCTGCTAACACTTGCCCCTTGATTGAAGTTCTGGGCTCATAATTGATCTCATACTGTCTTAGTTCAATTGCTCATTTTTCCATTATTCTTCTTACCTCTGGGGAGTGTAGTAGACTTTTAACAGGCGTGTCCATCAATACCTTAATATTGTCCCTGAAAATAAGGTCTCAGCTTCTTAGTAGCAGTCACAATTGCTAGTCCCAATTTTTCCATCTTTTTATATCTTATCTATGTCGCTACTAAGCTTTTGCTGATGAAGTATATGGGCTTTTGTTTCTTTTCTTCTTCTCTAATGAGTACGGCACTTACAGTTGTTTCTGAAACTGCAACATATAAGAGGAGTTGCTCACCAGGCATTGGTTTTGAGAGTAGTGAGGGAGTTATTAAGTACTCTTTGATTCTGTTGAAA
The DNA here is from genome assembly GCA_003255025.1 of Datisca glomerata. Taxonomy (NCBI): domain Eukaryota; kingdom Viridiplantae; phylum Streptophyta; class Magnoliopsida; order Cucurbitales; family Datiscaceae; genus Datisca; species Datisca glomerata. The sequence continues at coordinate 38,277 of QANY01003934.1, forward strand.
GCTTCTTCACACTCTTCATCCCATCTATAGAGGTCTTCCTTAGTTTATCGAAGAATGACTTGCATTTATCTGTTGATCTGGAAATAAATCCATTGAGCGCCGCAAGTCTTCCAGTTAGTCCTTGAATTTCTTTTTTATTTCTTAGAAACTTCATCTCCATTATAGTCTTCACCTAATTTGGATTAACTTCTATCCCTCGCCGGGTTATTAAGTGGCCAAAGAACTTCCCTGCAGCGACACCGAAAGTGCACTTCTCTGGATTCAGCCTCATTGATTTTTTTCTTAGGACTGAGAAAGCCTCCTCTAGATCTTGGATATGGTTTTCTCATTTTTTGCTTTTCACCAACATGTCGTCCACGTATACCTCCATATTTCTTCCAATTTGGCCATGGAATACTTTGTTCACCAACTTCTGGTATGTAGCCATGCATTTTGAACCCAAAAGGCATTACCCTATAACAGTAGATGCATATTCAGTAATAAAAGAAGTCTTTTCTTGGTCAGGTTTGGACAGTTTCACCTAGTTATATCTAGAGTAGGCGTCCATAAAGATGAGGAGCTCATGTCAATATGTGGAGTCTACTATTTGATCAATCCTGGGCAGCGGATAGAAATCCTTTGGAAAAGCTTTATTTAGGTTGGTGAATTCCACGCAGATCTCCATTTACCATTCTTTTTTCGTACCATCACCACATTGGCCATCCACTCCGGATAGTCAAATTCTCTAATGAATCCTGCGTTTAGTAACTTATCTACTTCTTCCTTTACTTTAATCCGTCCTGGTGTAAAACTCCACTTCTTCTATTTTACTGGTTTTACTACTAGATGTGTGTTCAGTTTGTGGCATATAATCTCTTATGAAATTCCCAACATTTCCTATGCAGTAGTAGCAAAAACACCTTTGCTCCTTCGTGGAAAGTCAATCAATATGTCTTTTTCTACTTGTTTGAGGCAGGTGCTGATGTTTGTCATTTTCTATGTTCTTTCTTCTAAGCACACCAACTCTGTTTGTTCCCTGCCTCATACCTTAGGCCGCCTGACCTGTTATCCTTTGGTTGCTATTGAGTTGCTTCCTTTGGCTATCTGAGTTATGCTTTTTCTATACACTTTTTCTTTGCTGACTACAATGCAGTCACAAAACAGATACGGGCTAAAACCTGGTCTCCTTTGATGGTCTTGATTCCTTCCGGTGAAGGGTACTTTAACACTTGGTAGAAGGTTGATTGTACAGTCTTCATCTTATACAGCCACGTTCTTCCAAGAATGGCGTTGTACGGGGACAAAGTATCTAGAATCTCAAACTCAGTCATATGATTAAAAGGTTCAGCTCTTATAGGAAGAGTATGGACCCCCTCCGAGTAACTGATACCTCCATTAAAACTTATCAACCGTTGCAAAATCCTCTACAGCTTTTGATCTCCCATTGACATCTTTTCTAGCGTGGTCTGGTACAATATGTTAACTGCTCTTCCATCATCTACCAGAACTCTTCTCAAGAGGAAATTACCGACCTGTATCAAAATGACAAGCGCGTCATTATGGGTCTATCGTGTTCGAGATCTAGATCATCAAATATTAGTGGGAGATTCCCGTTGTTAGATGAGCGATTCTCCATGCGATTCTCCAACATTGATTTCGTACAGTACTACTTCCTTTCCTTCCTTGTTGTTCCCTCTTGTTCTGTCACTACAATGATGGTGTTGACAATACGAAGAGGTGGTTTCTCGTTGTCACTATTTTCATCGCCACGGTCTTATTTCTCTACCTCATGTTTCTGCTCTTCTCTTTTCATAAACTAGCATAGATATCCATCTTTTATAAGTTCTTCAATATAATCTTTGAGTTGGAAGCAATCTCTGGTGTAATGTACGCTGCTTCTATGGAAAGAACAATACTTATCATTATCTTTGTAATTCGGTTATTTTGTAAGTGGTGCTGGCCTTTTAACCATGGCTTGTCTTTAACCTGTTCAAGGATCTGATTTACTGGGAGGGTCAATGGTGTGTAGACCTTATCCCTTGGATGTACTCTACTTGAGTCTTACCTTTGGTACTCTGTCCTTTCCCGTTTTCCACCCTTTTGTCGATCTTTGTCGGTTTCGTCGGTTTTGTCTGTTCTGTGATTCTTCCTTGTTTTCGTTCATTTACTTTCAACAGTCTCTTATTTTCTTCTTCTAGTGTGATATAAGCCCATTGGAAAGTCTCTTCCATAGATGAAGGTTTTGTTTTGGACAAGTCTTCGAACAAAGTCGAGTTTGGTCCTAACCCTCTTCTAAAAGCTAGTCTGGCCATCCGATTATAACAGCTTTCAACCTTCACCATTTCGTCTTTGAATCTGTGGGTGTACTCCCGTAAGGATGCTCCTTAATCATGAGTAGGTACTCTGTGTCTTTCATTACTGTTCGATATATGGAGTATTGTTCCAGATTGATAGAAGATATAACAACAAAGTTAGTAATTGAATGGACAGGGATCGAATGTTACCATTTTAAGGTCATTCCATCTAGCTGGTTGGGAACATTCTGCACATTAACTCATCCTCATGTTGATATAGTACCATTATCTGCCTGAAACATTGGAGATGATCGACTATATCTGTTTTCCCTTCATAACACTAGAACTTTGGAGCCACAAATTTCTTGGGTACAGGAGCCGCCAGAATCTCTGGGCTCAAGGAGGTACAGGTGAGAGATTCAAGGTTGCTTTTTCTAGTACTATCCAGGTTCCTCATCTCCAGCATCTTTCATTCCATTAATTCTTCCACAGCTTCATTGGTGATAATTCTGGACTGGAGCATCTCCCCTGCAACCTCATTTTCTTGGTTCTGAGACTAGATTTCTCCTTATTCTCGTTGCACGTTCCTACTGTCTCACGATTTTCCTGTCTTGTGTCTCACTTGTTGTTCTCCGAACGGATGTCTCGTTCTTCATTATTTTCTCTTTGTCTGACCTCAGCATGCGTTCGAGCTATCTCTGATTGAAGATCAACAGAGATCTATTCTTGTATAGCTTTCCACACATTGCGCAACATTTTTGCATTCCGTTCTTCCATCTCTCGCATCTTAGTTAGAATTGTCTGGAGTATCTCCGCTGGTGGGGTCGGTTGATATGTTTGGTCATTAGTGTTTATGGCTTCATTATCTTCATTATAGGCTGCGTTGGATCTAGTTCTAGGCATGTTTAGTGTTTTTGGGTGGGTTTCTCGAGCGTTTTCTCTCGGCTCTCAATGAAAACATAAAAAATATAAAGGAATTTTTCCCTTACACTAGAAAGTATTGAGAGCAGAGAAAATAAACATGAAGAGAGTAAATTCACTAACTTGTATCCAATGATCATTTAGTTCACAATTTGGCCTGTATTTATAGGCTTGTACTACAACCAAATTCCTGAAATAAATCAATAATAAATAGAATATTCTTTGAGATTGAGCTTATTCTCCAAGATCTTCTTAATCTTTTAAATGAATGACTAAGTCTTGCTTATCAGTATTAACAACTTTTTAAATTTGAACCGTTGGATGTAGTGTGGCGAATCTGACCGTCGTGATGATTGTTGCCAGCTCTGCCACAGTGATAATTCTTTCTTCTTCCTTTGATTGGCTTCTCTAGCTTGCGTGACTTCCTATGTGACTTTTATATTTTGGTTACTTGACCAGGCGAGTAGCTCTAGACAGCTTTTTCAGATCTGTCAACATAGCAAATTCATATATCTTCATAATATTTTCGTGACATTTGTTTTAATTATATTTCTTCTCTGCTAACGACTGGATACCAAAAATTATTCATGTTCACCGGGTTAATCAAATCAGGTCGCTTACATTATGTGGCAATCACATATTGCACCACCTTAGTTTTAGGTCTCAATCCAAGTCAATGATAACATCACCCCAGTTCATGTTAGGGTATGTTAGGGTGTGGACAGTGCAAATAGAATATTTCCAAAACTTCCTAAACCAATCACAACACAATAGAATATTTCCAAAACTTCGTAACAAGTTTTGCCAAGGTTAGCCTCCCCTATACATACCCTTCCAACCATTTTGAGATGAAAGTCTAGCTCGATCAACAACAATATTAATTACCTTCTCTTTTATAAGTTTGAATATTTCATGGAAGTTGAAAACTAAAATGACTCGAACCCAAAAAATGGCATGAGGTATTATACATTATGTCACAATTTAATCAATTTTATCCGTTACTTGAATCTACCTAGGTGTGCTACGACCACTAGAAAATTGAACATTGATTAAAATGTTGCTCTATAAATAATTATAACTTTCTTATATAATTATTCTATTTAAGAAAATAATCTCCTCTTAGACTATCCTTATTTTTCTTTATTTTTTAAGTTAAGTTTCATTTACTATAATTAGCTCGAGTATACATTAAAATGATAGTAATCTGGTAGAAACATCATTCATCATAAAGCCATCATCCCATTATTCATCTAATTATGTAGTTTATCATATAACAAAAAAACCTTGAATCTCTTAGTTATTTTCTGTTTGTATTTCCATTATTCAGAGCCTAAAATACAGGTAAACAGTTATGGGAATGCTAGACTTTATCAACACAAACATAAAATCAGACAGAATTTTCAATTCTATAACAAAATTATTTAGATCCATTTGGATAAGATAAACTTGATCAATCTACAGAACAGAAGTGGAGATAATTCATATTTATCCATTCAACTACCTCATTTTGGCTATATAATAGCATGCATGCACAAGTTTTTCAAGACTCATTCGCGGTCTCTCTCTCAAAATCTTGTAAAAGATGGCAATCAAATATACATTGCTTCTTGTTCTTCTGTCTCTACTTTCTTTCTCTTTAGCAGAAGATGTAAAACTCACAGTTCAAGGAGTTACCTCCATTGCCCAAACAGATGATGATTTCATTTGTGCTACAATTGATTGGTGGCCAACTGGTAAGTGCGACTACAATCAATGTCCATGGGGAAAGGCTGGCCTTCTCAATCTGGTAACTTTTTTTTCAAATCTCTTTTTTAAAGTTTCTATGATTTTGGTTTTTAGAAAAATGAGTATCAGAATACTTCATTTTTACGAATTGAGTTGACGCATACAGTTAAGTTATGAGTTATGCACTCATGTAATTGTGAGTTTGTGTCACTTTGTAAAAAAATGAACTTTTTAGTATATCAATGAGTTATGCTGACTTTGGATTTTGGGGAATTTGCAGGATTTGGAAAATAAGATCTTAAATAATGCAATCAAGGGTGAGTTCTAGATCAAACAGGTCAATGTGTTGTAAGATGCGGGTATTGGCATATTCAGTGTTTTTAAACAACATGAAAGAATTATTTTGATTCTTTTTCTGACTATTTATACTATGACTGATTTCTTATTTGACCATAGCACCATAGGTATCTAAATTTTTTGGATCGGAATATTCCGTTCAACAAGAGATGATTTTAGTTCGATCTAGAACGTTGAATAAAAACTTAATGGTTTAGATATGCTTGATACAAAAAATGAGAAAAAATCATTTTAGAAAAATTTAAAAGCCGACAAGGACCGTTGATTTATGACCTCGATTAGACAATAAAATCTCATGTTCAGTTATACTAGCGACAACCCGGATAAATTTTTTTGTAATTTTAACTCTTTCAAGAATGAGATTAGGTGTGGAATCAGGTCTTTATGTTCACGATGAGATTAGGTGTGGAATCAGGAATTTATGTCCACAACCACTAGAAAATGAAAAGTTAGGAACACGGAATTAATAAAAGGGGCCAATTATTCATCTTATTTCTCTAATCAAATCAGAGGTTGAACATTATGTATAGTTCATTGTTTTACCTCGATCTCAATCCTAGCTGAGATGAATTGAGTTTTATGGTTAAACTCTTATACCTACATTCATAAAGTTGTAACGGTACAGTCTTGTTGCTTTTATGAAGCTTTTTTTATTATTATGTTTTTGAGTATCAAAGAGCTAAAACTGTAAATAAATATTTCAGCATTCAAACCTCTGAGAATCAGAGTTGGAGGCTCATTGCAAGATCAAATCATTTACAACGTTGGAAATGCATTTAGGAAGTGCCCACATATGAAGAAAAAAGAGACTGGCTTGTTTGGTTTTGGACATGGTTGCTTCCACATGAAGAGATGGGATGAACTTAATAACCTCTTTCAAAATACAGGGTATATTCGAGTACTATACTTGATCTAAGATTTCATCATCGTAGAATTACTCATTTAGATATTATATGAACTCGATATTTCCTTATCCTTAATTATATATGCTTTTATATTTAGTAGTTCACTCTTTATTAGATTATACACAATTTCATCGACTATTCAATAATTTTTTGTTTAGTAAATTTATATTAAGATAGCATTAATATGGTATATGATATACCATTTGAATGAACAAACTTATGATACTCCGGTGGTAAGAGGATATTTTTAATACTATTACATATTATTTGATGTCACATGTATCAAAACTTTATATTTGAGTCAGTCGTTGTCTGTCTCAATATGAATAAAATATTATATTTTTCATTATTGAGTACATAATCATTTTATACATGATTATTTCATTCATGTCAACCCTTTATAAAATAATATGAGACCACCATTACGTCTGAATAGTATCGTTGTTGATAGTACAATTCCTTCAACAGACAACCTATCTACCAATTTGAACATCTTTATTGAAATTTGAAATATGGCTAAATCGAAAATTAGCCCTGGGAACGATTGCGCTAACGCTAATTTTTGAAGATTAAATTAAGGCATTTTAAAAGTTTGGATTTTTTTACCAAATAGAGCACGAGTGACATTTGGATTGAATGCCTTGTTTGGGAAGAAACCATCAAAGGACAAAGAAGACATAACCTGGGTGGGTAATTGGAACTCAAGTAATTCACGTGATTTCATACAGTACACTGCCTCCAAAGGATACAACATTGATTCCTATGAATTAGGTAAATGAAAAACTCAGTCTCCTTTTCTTTATTAAACATTGATTCATGTTGTTACTTTTGGTTGAGTAATTTCATCGAACACGTTGTCCTCGACCTCAGGAAATGAGCTATGTGGGTCAGGGGTTTCTGCTAGGATTGAGAGTGTACAGTATGCAAAAGACTTTCTCGGCCTCAAAGACGTGGTTGAACAAGTGTACCCAGATCCTACTAACCGACCCAAGCTGTTGGGTCCTGCTGGTTTCTTTGACATGGATTGGTTTGCTACTTTCTTACAAGTCATTGGACCAGATGTTGTTGATGGTGTCACCCACCACATCTACAATCTTGGTGCAGGTACACTTCTCCTTTTCTACAATACTCAAAAATAAATATTTCTTCACATAATGTGATGTCATCATAATTCTTTTATAATTTTTTTAAATTTAAACACATACTGTCTTTTTAAAATATGAAAAAATATTATAATTTAAAAAGACGTGATAGCAGATTATAGAAGAAGCATTGAGTTTTTAGTATTCTACCAATATTAAAAAATTTCCCCTCTCTTATATCTGAAACAAGATTTGAACACAAGAATTTCTGTTTTGAAAATACGTGAAATCTACTAATTATATAATTATTTTATCTTGTATTTTTGACACACAGTTTTAAGGAATTATTAGCATCATTATATAAGATTGTTGAAATATTTCTTAACATTGCTTTAACTTATCAGGAGGCACTTTTATTTTTATTAATGAGTTTAACACGTTAACACTTAATTTTAAATGAGAATGAATAATGGTGATGCATGCATTTAAACTTAGAACCTTCATATTCTAAATCTCTGATGTAATCTTAAATCACCAACATTATCTCAAAGCTTAAGTTGTTGGGTATACGTGAATTTAATCATTTGAAACCTTGAGTTATAACGATACCCTTTATTACACGTGCATCCATTACTTATGCACGTAATGGTCATGATATGATTTGCATTTTTTGTTATGGAAAAATGATAACTTTAAGTATAACATTAAAAAATTTAGTACTAAATGAATTCATTTTCTTGATTATTTTGTCTATATGTATAAAAAACGAAAAAAAAATGAAAAAGGAAAATAATGTGACAAATATGGGGAAACATGTAGGTGTTGATTCAAACCTTATATATAAAGTTCAAGACCCATTTTTCCTGGATGAAATAGCACAGACATATAAAGATGTTGAAACAGTTGTAAAAGAGCATAGTCCAAAGACAGGCCCTTGGGTTGGAGAAGCAGGAGGAGCTTTTAATAGTGGTGGTAAAGATGTTTCACATACCTTTGCTAATGGCTTCTGGTTAGCATTTTTCTCTAATTTTACACACTTTATTTCTTTAATTTATAATTCAAGTGTTGTTAATTCTATGTAACTTATGAATGATGGTGTTGATGGTGTAGGTATTTGGATCAACTAGGCATGACATCTACTTTTAATCATAAGGTTTACTGCAGACAAGCCTTGATTGGTGGAAATTATGCATTGCTTAATACTACAACTTTCATTCCTAACCCTGATTATTATGGGTCAGAATCTCTAACTTATACATACTTACATGCTACATACATCATATAATGTACATGCATCTTCATGATATTCAATACTATTATAATGTGATAATGTATGTGGCATGATTCACAGATTCATGTCATACTCGAGAATCAATTTTTTTCCTCAGTGATTTGAATTTTAAAGGTGATGAAGATAACATATACTGACAGCTTATAGCAGTGATGAACATAATTATATTGCATAATATTTTTTCTATATCATTATATCATTATATATCTTCTATCGCTTGACCAGTGCACTCTTGTGGCATCGGCTAATGGGAAGCAAAGTGCTCAGAACTTCTCACGAAGGTTCACCTTACTTGCGTGCATATTCTCACTGTTCAAAGGATAAGGCAAGCTAGTTTTTGAAACTTAGCCTTTAATTAATTCTCTGTCCCGCAACAAAGTTTGCATAAAAATGGCTGAATTGTACTTCATTTACCTTATTTTCAGAATGGGATTACAGTGCTTTTGATTAACATGTCAAACTCGACTACCTTCGATGTCTCGCTTGTAGAAGATTTAAATCTTCACCCTGAATCATATGCCGAAAGTGGAGCAAATTTGAGAGAAGAGTACCATTTGACTCCAAAAGATGGAAATATTCAAAGGGATGTTGTGCTGCTGAATGGTACTCCTTTGGTGCTGACAGAGGCATCTGATATCCCAAAAATGGAACCAAAGCTTGTTGATCCTACTTCCTCTATCTCAGTTGCACCTGATTCCTTTGTCTTTGCAACTCTCAGAGACTTGAGAGTACCTGCATGTGCTTAGAAACACAGCATCTTATTCCCTCTTTCTTTCAGTTAGTAAGGTAGTTTTGATTTGGCAGTCATGTTAGATTTCGGACTTTCTCCAACTGGTTTTTCATAAATTTAAACAAATTTTGTGAAATACATCTCCTTCTTCTACGTTTATAGGTAATGAATGCCATTAAAGGTTCAAGATGGTTGCTCAACCATCATGAGTGCAAAGAGGAAGAATTTTCATCATTTAAGTAAGCAAAGATGTTCCCCTCTCAAGTAAATTCATTTGTCACAGTTCCTACCAGGATTAAGTCAGACCTAAAGTTGTTTTTCTCAAACCAGTCACTACCAATCAACATTAAGCAGCAAATCGTCACTGGACAGAGTCAATAGAAGCAAGTTTAAGATTAAAGACACTCAAATTAGCTTTCTATTATAAAAGAACTTTAAACAATGAGAGACCAGCAGTTTCCTAAAACAACCTTTAATTTACTTGGGAAATATATTCTTTGATCACCCAAACTTGTACAAGAGCCAATCAGATTTTCAAGTGAATAATCACAGTTAAATCCATGTTCTAGTAACTAAAAGAAATGTACAAATTCAATCAGAAAACATGCCATCAAACTCTTGAGTCTTGAAAGCTCCACCATAGACAAACCGACCAGCTAGCTCCTGAAAATCAAATGGTCATACTACATAAAAATAAGATTGCTCAGGAAAGGCTTTCTTATTTCTTTTGTTTTTTTTTTGAGGGGGTGGCGGGAGAGGAGGGGAGATAGGTGGAGAAAATATCCACCGTTTTCAAAGCGAGGAACCAACATTTCATGAGGTTATTTCTCTCACTAGCTTCCCCAAGGTAGGGTATGCAAAGTACAATACCAAGAAAGATGGGATTGCAAAAAGAATTGTAATCAGCAAGTAGATGGCCAAGATGATAGCACTCCCGGGGATTGCAAAAAAGATAATCAGAAGAAATACAATGACAAATGGAAACTTGGATGTGAAGTGAATGAAGAAATCCAATGATTTATGGAGAGAAAAGGGGAGCCTCTCATAGCTGCTGCTATCATCATACGTTTGAGGCTCTGATAAACCAGTATGTGGAGCAGCCCTTCGGAAGTTTGCATTTCTAGCTTGGTTTCGGAGGACTATATTGTCTTTGGGAGAACAAGTTGTTTGATTATCTCCATTGAAGGAAGAATCAAATTTCACCCTTTCACCATTCAAGCTCTCAACCATCCAGAGAAGAAAATAGTTCTTGCGCGGAAACATCAGCTGTCCATTATAAAGAAGACGAAATGACAGCAGATGGCACCAGGGACAGGTGATTAAGAATGGAATCTTAACTTGTTGAGTGGGAAATTTCAATACAGCCCATTGGAGACCTAAAACACAGTTTTTACAGAGTGTATGGCCACACCACAAAACATAGGGCACATTCTCAACAATGTTGAAAGATTCCCAGCATATAGGGCATTCAAGTCCTTCCTCTCTGCTTTCATTTGAACAGCCGTCATCATCCGAACACTCTGAACAAGCTTGACTCCGTGCCGTCAAGCTTTTCTTAATTCCAATGCTTGTAAGTACATGTGAAGCAAAGCTCAACATCCTGAAAGAAGTTGACCTGGTTTATTAAGGGAAATAACTTCTCAAATCTCATATTCTATCATGTTCCTACAAAAAAACATAACCTGACGTAGAAAATAAGCCTATAACATTTCCTCTTCTCATTTTCAAATGTTTAAAATTTCGCCTATGAAATCAAACAAAAAATTCAATCTCCAATGAACTACGAAGTCATATTATAGAAACGAAAAAACCAAAACATTGAATATCAGTCGTCGTCTAATATATCATTCTCGATATAACATCCTGGCGTTGCTAAAAAATGGTCTTTTAAATCGAAATTTAATATATGAATCCCAATTCGAGCAACATTCAAATTGTATAAACGACCATCTATATTGAGATAGGAGCAGCAAAACCAGATCAAGGAAACAGCATCAAGATTAACTGACGGAGGAAATGAGATTTGCAAAAGTAAATCAAAGTTTAATACTAAATTAGGATAAATTGATAGATTACAAGCATATCCAAGAATGAAATGACAAAGAATTGAGAATGAATGTAGCGACCTTCGGGTTTTATTATGATAAAGTTGTAGCTTTGTAGGTGAAATACGAATTCTTCTTTAAGGAGAAACTTACAAGAAAATTTACCTCAAGGAAAGGTCGTAGAATTTCGAGGAAGAAGAAGGGTAGAGCAGAGATTGATCGAGGAAGAAGATCGATCAGCTCCCTCCCCCTCTTTCCATCTCTATCTTCTCTCTCTCTCTCTCTCTCTCTCTCTCTCTCTCTCTCTCTCCCTCCTTCTCTCTCTGTCTCTCTCTGTCTCTCTTTAACAAATCAATCAAGAGATGAACGCCATACTGGTAAATATTTGTTTGTGCTAATTCAGAAACCGTACATGTTAAACGACGTCGCTCGCCTTCCATTACCTTCTACTTTTTTGTTGCCTTTGTAAGCCACGTGCACATTCATTAGTACTATAAATGGTATCATTAAAGAAGACTAAATTTAAGCAAATCGGAAATTTAGAACCGAAATTTTAGTCCAATTGATAAATGCAAATAATCTTGTATTAATCTTCATATAATTATCTTGTGTTAAAATTTAATATTTCTTATTCAAGTTCTACTATCTTAATGTTATTTTATCTTATTTCTGTTAACATTCTTTTATGACGACATGAATTTATTACAAATGATTAAATTCTGATACATGTACTTACAAAATCGTAGAGTTGAGTTACTCGATAAAAATGTGATGATTTTTTTCTCAATTAGTATCATACTCAACTTAATATGATAAGAAAATATCAAATGGAGGCCTATTGTGATGGGTGATCCGAACACTAAATTATAAATGTTTAAAAAATTTATTTAGTTAATAACAAATTGAATAAAAAAGCTTACTTAGATTTTTGAATTTAATTAATGTATCAATCTGATTTTCTGTAATTAAGTTCTAGAAAAATTTGAGATATTACAATTCGGTCATTTGGTTAGCGTCAGTTTATGATATTCATTAAGGGGTTTTATATATTTACCTAAAGATCACAATAATTCTCCTAAGAATATGGGATTGCTCCATCTTTAAAAATATATAAATTTAATAATTAAGTTACAAACGATCAATAGAAGTTTATATAATTGAACTCCAAAATACAATGTGCCCTTGATGCATCTAAGAATTCGTTTGACATTCAACATAATGAGATGTGTGTGGAGCATGCATATACTGACATACATGATTAACGGTAAAGGAAATATTTGGATAACCAAAAAACAAAACTTCTATAAAGTGTGACATTAGCAAAAGGTCGATCATCTTTAGAATTACTCTACTTACTAACAGTTAGCGTAGCCACATGTTCAACATTGAAAAGGTTACCCCATTTTAGAATATCAACACGTGATTGTGAAAGAAAGAGGCCGTCTTTGGGAAAGTTACTACTATGGCCAAAAAATAGTGCAAAGAACCCAAGTCACTCGTTGAAAATTCAGACTTCATGGTATTAATCAAACGAGATCAATAAAGTGTTGCGTGATGTCATCCACATATAAAAACAATATATCTATCTCAGAACCATTCCTATAGATAAATATAGAAGGATCTACATGACTGGATATGAAACCACAAGAAACTAAAAAGGAAGCAAACTGGTGGAACCATAAACGTTGTGCTTGTTTGGGACCCTATAAAGCACGGTTCAAACGACAAACATGAGTAGAAAATTTAGGATCAACAAAGCATTACGGTTGTCTCATGAAAACAACCTCTTGTAAATGATGAGTTGATTGAGTGGCAAGTTGTGAGAAAGAGCAATGGAGATCACTGTGTGAATGGTCGTTGATTTTACAACTGGGCTAAAAGTCTCATCGTTCATTTAGTTAGCGTCAGTTTTTCTTTAAGGTTTTTAGGTAAATATATCAATTGAAAGCTTTATTTTGCTAACTAGTCGGTAATAATAATAATTTGAAAAATAACCGTTTTACAAAATTATCAAAATTGTAAACTATACTTACCATAAGGCCCATCAACTAAATTTATTTTAACATCATTTATCCTAATTAATAATTAAACTAAATGATTTTTTTACTTTTGGATTATCATAATTTTATGTAACTTAAAAGTTAAGGGATTGAATAATTATATTTAATAAATATTAAACATGTTAATTATTTTCATACATTCCTATTTAATTATAAATAATAAATATGTGTGGGATAGTAAGATTACATATTTTCTCATATTAATATATATTTTTATTATTCTCATAATATAAATAGTATGAATTAACTGAAACTACTAAATATTTTGGTCAATAGTCCTTTTATTATTTTTAATGTAATTTTGTAAATAATTATTATTAGAGTAATGATGAATTGCTCGATTAAAATAATATTTTATATTCATATTTAATTATAAAAGTTTTTATGTAAACAATTATTGCAATCAATATAATATATGTTTCCTTTATCTATTCAAAAATCTGTAAAAATATTGCGGAAAAAATATGCAATATATTTACTCTAAATTTACATTTATTTTGTATATTAGTAGACACATATTTGCATAAAAATTACTGCTAATTTTCTTTAAAAAAAGAATTGTGCCATCTTTTAAAATATGCGTTGAATGAAAAAGTTATAGATTTCAAGACAAAAAATGTCTTCGATAGAAATAATTACTCTAAATTTAAATTTATTATTTTATAAGTAAATATATGTTTACCTAAAAATCACAATAATTCCCCTAAAATATGGGATTGCTCCATCTTTCAAAAAATGTGTATTTAATGAAAAATTATATAAATAATTATAGGAGAGAATATTTAAAAATAATTATTTTTATTACTTACATAAGTACTTATTGAATAAATCGACCAATAAATAAGAAAAATTAGATATAATTAATGAAAATTATTACAAAATTTTCTATTTTATCATATGATATATCTTGTGTGTATAATAATCTTTTTGTGAAATGAAATGCTATTCAGAATTTTTGATATTATTAGTGTTAATAAGATATGTTTTATATATCTCATTTATATTTTGTTTTCTTACCATTTTTTAGTATTATTAGTCTCACCAATTTCGTGTTGTCTAAGCGGATTCTTCTTCCTAAACAGAGCAACTCTCAGTTTAGTAGCATTGTGGACGACCCGTCGACAGACGTCGAGAGTGTTTTGGAGAAGTACGGTATCCTAGTGAAGGACCTTTTCTTAAGGTATGTGCCAGAACTGCCTTCCATCCCTATGGAGGTGGGCCTGAATTGGCGTCCTTTCTGGTCTTCATCTCCGGTTTAAAAAATGAAGTCTGAAGAGTTTTTCTGAAATTTGTTAAACAACAATTCGGTTATAATTTTTTTACTTATAAATAATATATGACTATTTTTAGTCATTTATTTAACATATTAATTATTTAGAATATATCATAATATTTATTGTTTAACAATTAATAGTTATTGTCTTAGATAGGGGTGGAATGAGATAGAAAGTTATGATTAAACTAACTTAATTATTAAATTAAGTATTTTTTAAAATGGTTAAAAAGTTATAAGAATCTACTAGAATGGTTAAATACTCAATTTTTATATTTTTATGCCGTAAAAAAGAAACAACTCCTTGGTATTAAATATAAATGCTTATGTCATCAATAACACAAATGTTTTAAAAACTTGAGCATTCATAAGATGCTCTGATTTTAACATTTAAATTATTTTAAGACTTGATTAATAAAATTGAAGTTATGCCGAAAAAATTAAGAATCAAAATAAACTGGAGAATAAAAAATGCATTAAAAAATATAACTTTTGTTTTTTGGTTTCAGATTCTCAACACAATAATTTAGAATGCAGAAAAGATGACAACATGAGAGGGGGGAAAACATGACAACATGAAGAAATAGTGTTGTGTCCACAGAATGACAACATAATGACACGAGAGAGATATATGGACATAAAAGGTTTATAAATTAGAATGAGGAGGGTGGACTAGAGGCATCATCGTCCTCTATGAATGGCTAATGGCTTAGAGAGCAGATTGGGAACCCCAGAGGAGTGCCACCTGAGAACACAGACGGTTTGATTGGCATTGGCTTACAATGTTTGGATCAGTTTGGCCTAACTCATCACTTTTTGTGTTCTCAGGTCACCCCTTTGGGGCACCCCTCTTTAGACTACACCATCGTTAATTCCTACCCATTTTTGCATTGTTCAATAAAGACCATCTTCTTTAATCTCACTCTATCTAGAAGTACGCATGGTGTACTAAATGTTGTGTGTGATTTTGATACCTTTTGAATTCTCTAACCTCGTTTCACTCTTTAATTTTCTCTTCTGCAGGTGTGTTTGAGTTGATAAGTTTTATATGCAACTTCAACTAGACCTAATTTTTGCATAAACAGATTCTACCGTTCAAGATCTTTTATTGGCTAGAAGCCTCTGAAGTTGTGCATTCTGTTCCTATTTGGTTTGGCACTTGTGGAAAGTTTGTAATCAGGATGTGTTCTCTAATGTCATTAAACTCACTTCTATGGCAGTTCAACATCTTCATCAACATATTGAGACTTGGTGTCATTTGCCTCTGCCTTCGTTATAACTTTCTTATCTAATAATATATCTTCCTTCATCGTTTGTGAAAAGAAAAAAACATGTCAGATTAATATAGCACCGTAAGGATTATTTTGTATAAGTTGGCTTGAATTGTTATATGCAAGTATTAAGAAAATTTAATATTATCATACATGCAATTTGCACGAAATAATAAATTAGAAAATATGCAAACATAACTATAATTTTCTGACACCGTCATTTTACATTCCCGCCAATCATGTACAAAATTCCTCCACTATGTTATCAAACATGGTACTTTTACATACCAACACATCTTATAATATAAAATTCGACTGAAAACCGATTAAGATTCTCTCATGTTCATGAAATATAGAGAATTCTATTAAATCTAGATCATCTATTATAAAAATAGACTGCTCAGATTCATCCTAAAAATATTTAAAAAAGTAAAAAACAGACTTCTCACCTTGGTCTTGACCGTCCATATACAATCGATTCTCTCCGGTTGGTACTCCAACAGGAGGAGATCCTTTTCCCTCGACAACCCTCATGCTGCATATCAAAAGAATCCCAGAGATCTACTTCATCACTTTATAGATATGAAATCCCAAACAAGGAGCATTAGAAGAATCACATTGAGTCATTCAAGGCAGACCTAAATTGTCTGTAGTTGCCCAGCCGAGCAACTACAGACGAGACGTTAGATCTGATCCGCTCCAATCAGATATAGATGAAGGGTTAGATTTAACCCAACTGCAACATCTGTTGTAGCCACGCAATGGCAGAGGTTCCTCTCCCATTCAAGGCATATATTACCATCAAAATTTGGGTCACGAAGATACCCAATAATCCTGTCCCCCCAAACATAAACAGCTATATACTAACAGATGCGACTCTAATAGGTGAAATCTTACTTCCGAAATCTGATTCCACAAGGCTACAACCAGGGGATTTACTCAATCCCCTCTGCTTCATCAACTCCCTTACCTTATCAACCTGCCTCCATCTTCCGTCTGAAGCATATAAGTTCGATATGAGCACGTAGTAACAAGCTTTATCCGGATGAAGCTCCAACATTTGTTTAATCGCTACCTCTCCCAAATCAAACCTCGAATATAATCCACACCCATGAAGAAAAGCTCCAAACAAACTAATATCCGGTTCAACTGGCATTTTGTCTATAAAGTCCAACGCTTCTTCAAGCCGTCCAGCACGAGCCAGAAGATCAACCATGCACGCATAATGCCTTGACGATGGCATAACGTTGTACTCCTCGCAAATCGAATAGAAATACTTCCAACCCTCCCCCACCATTCCTGTATGGCTACAAGCCGATAATATTGTTGTGAATATCACTTCGTTGGGCTTCAACTCCTCCTCCAACATATCACCAAAAACCAATAGACATTCTTTACCATCACCCTGCAACCCATAACCATTGATCATTGCGCTCCACGTGATAATGTTTCTTTCTCTCATTCCATCAAACACCTTACGAGCAGAAATAGCATCTCCGCATTTCGCATAAAAGCTTAAAAGTGCAGTGCCTATGTATATATTAGATGACAATAGACCTTTCTTTATTGAGTAAGCGTGAAGCGATGAACCAACTTGAAGAGCCCCGAGAAAAGTAGAGGCTGAGAGGATGGTTACTAAAGTAACTGCATCGGGTGTGAATGAATCCGATATCATTTGATGAAAGAGTTGGAGGGCTTTGTAGGCAGAGCCATTTTGGGAATACCCAGATATAATCGAATTCCAAGCAATCAGGTCCTTGTCGGATATTGTTTCAAATATAAAACGAGCATCACCAATCATACGGCATTTAGCATACATGTCAACAAGGGCATTTCTGACCGTTGATTCTTCTTCCAACCCAAGTTTAATTCCAAGACCATGAACTGATCTTCCACAATGCAAGTTTCTTGCTTGTGCACATGAGGAAAGTATACTTGCAGTGGTCACTGAATTGGGTAGGACGCCAGACCATTTCTCATCTATAAACAACCTCAAAGCCTCATTCGGGTAACCGCCTTGTGTATACCCAACAATCATAGCCGTCCATGAAACAAGATCAATGGCAGAAAGCTCATCAAATACGAAACGAGCATCCTTTATGTGCCTACATTTGACATACATGTCTAAAAGTGCAGTAATCAAAAAAGAATTCAATTCAAACCCATTCTTGATAGTATAGCCATGAACCCATTTCCCCTGATGCAGAGCTCCTAATTTTGTACAACCGGTAACTAGGCTCCCTAAAGTATAGTGGTTGCCTTCCACCAACCCTTCCCTCATCCGATTGAACAATATCAAACTCTCTTCCGCGCAATCGTTCTGCACATATCCTACTATCATTGACGTCCATGAAACCACGTTTCTATCAAGAATCCCATTAAACACCTCGCGTGAACACTCTATCTTCCCACACTTTGCGTACATATCAACCAGACCAGTCATTACAAAACTATCAGGACCCCCTGCCTTTTCAACCAGACAGTGCACTTTTCTCCCTTCATCAAGGTCACACAATTCACTACAAGCCTTTAAGATAATTGAAAAAAGAACGTTGTCAAACTCTCTAGTATACATTCTCATACAATTATAGAACTTAATAATATCCAAGTACATATCGTTCAAAAAGTACCACCTGATCATCACCTTCCACGAATAAAAATCTGGGCTCGGCATCTGATCGAACACTGACCGGGCAGATTGTACGTCTCCGAGTGAACCATAAACACTAATCAGCTTAGTATCACATAGGAGATCACCGAACAGGCCATGTACAATAAGCAATCCATGGATCTTCTTCAGGGAATTAATGTTTTTGCACAGACCTAGAAGGTAAAAGCATGGGTTTGAAGAGATGAAGTGCATGGAGGCCATTGTCTTAGAGAGTTCCGGTGGCTCTGGAGGAGGTAGATATGGTACATAACACAGAGTCCTCAGATGAAGCAAAGGTTCTGTGGTGCTGGAGAAATGTCTGTACAATGCAATGAAGCTTTTTAGCATGCTTCTATGCATATATAAACTTTGTCATCTGAGTTTGTGATTTGCCTAGTTCTTTTTGAATGTTAATCAGTTGCTATGCACAAGTTCTACAACACCGGTTGAAAAGTATCTGGGGAAATTTTTTCAACAAATCCCATCACCATTTCTCTAGTTATTACAGGTTCAAGGTGACTCAAGATCGATGGACCTGTATATACAACCCGGTGTTAAATCTACGAAACAAACAGAAAAAGCATGGTAACGAAACAAACAGATCGATGGACCTGTATATACAACATGGCATCACCCTAGTTGTTAACGAAACAGAAAAAGCATGGTAACGAAACAAACAGATCGATGGACCTATCGCCTACCAAGATATACTTGGTGAAAAATGCAATGAGGTATCATTAAAATGCACAGAGGTATCAGTTCATCTTCGCTGTAGCTTAATAGGGTAGGTAGTCAAGCACTTACTACCGAGCTACATCGAAAGGAAACGATAGGAATTTCAACGGGTTTAATAAAAAAGGTCTTGAGAGATGAATAACAATTAAAATTTGCATCACTTCTATCTCGTCAAGCTAAAAGAACCCGAAGTTAAAACTTTCAGATGACATTACAGCTTGCTACAAATTTTAAATGCTCACCGTTCCGTTCCTTATACAACGTCTATTCCTTCAATGCTCCTCTCATAGCGAAACAGAGCATTTGGGCAAGCCAAAGTAACTAGGAATATTCAAATTTGACATCACCCACTCAACAAGTCCCCCGTACTTAGCTTCTTCAATGTGCAAACACGGGGATAAAACCGATGAACAGGCATTTAGCGAAGAATTTCAAGATGCCCAGATGAAATTGGACACAAAAGGAGCTAAACATAAGAGCATAGGGAAACTTTTCAGACCTTTGAATAAGGAAGAGAGCTTAGAAGAGGGTATTGACAGTAAGAACCCAGAAGAGCAGAGACCCTAACATCCCCTGAAACCGCCATTTTCTCCTGACGTCTGTTTAATTCGCGCGCGCTCTCCCTAAACCTGTTTTTCGTTTCGTTTCATTAGCATAGAACTGGCCACTGGGCAATAAAACCTTATTGGTTGGCTGGTAAACAGCGCCATTTGCTTCCACTTCCAGCCACACAGCCCAATGGGCCATTTTGTCAAACTAGAAAGCGTATACCAGTGTCGAAACTCCAAAGTGAACTCATCACGACGCATAAGTCGACATGTCGGCTCATGTTTTCCAAAGCGAATGACCGTCATCTAGCACAACCCAAAACCTAAAACCTTGCAACGCTGCGTCCGGCAACCGTACGTTCCGTGCAATTCGCCATGAACATGGAGGTTGATCCCCCGCAGCCACAGCACCAACTCAAAGCCGAAGAACTTTTCAAAGCCGCAGAGACCGGCAATTCGTCAGCTTTCGAAGCCCTCTCACCGGAGCAGCTCTCTAAGGCTTTCTCACTAAGAAATGAAGACGGGCGGTCTCTCCTCCACGTGGCAGCCTCTTCAGGCCACACAGAGGTC
The DNA here is from genome assembly GCA_003255025.1 of Datisca glomerata. Classification (NCBI taxonomy): domain Eukaryota; kingdom Viridiplantae; phylum Streptophyta; class Magnoliopsida; order Cucurbitales; family Datiscaceae; genus Datisca; species Datisca glomerata. The sequence goes on from QANY01003934.1 coordinate 58,713, forward strand.
TTTATCCTTATTTCATTCTTGTTTCCTGTTTGGCTGCTAGGAAAGGATGATGGCATGTTGAAATTAAAAAAAGAAGTGTAAAATTTTGAAACTTAGTTTAATTGAATGGAATCAGGTGGTAAAGGTGTTTTCAGCTGCCGAAGAATCGAAGAGTGTTATAAACAGTGCCGATGAAGAAGGATGGGTACCGCTTCATTCTGCTGCCAGCATTGGGAATTCAGAAATAGTGCACATTTTGTTAAGCAGAGGTGGGTACTTCATTTCAATTATCTAACATCAAATTTGTTAAAAGAACGCTCTTATGTAGAAAGAGCTTGAAGATGCTCAAATATGCTAATTTAGGAGTTTTGCTCATACTTTGGTTTGTAAAAGTTTCCTGTTAGCCGGATGTGGTCGCTTCGTCGTGATAATGGAGATGCTAATGATTCTTCTCACAGATTATATAGGAGTTGTGCTCATATATATGCTCTTTTCACTTAACAGGAGCTGATGTAAATTCAAAAAATGATGGTGGTAGAACTGCTCTTCACTATGCTGCAAGTAAAGGGAGGTTGAAGATTGCTGAAACTCTGATCTCACATGGAGCAAAGATTAATCTCAAGGATAAGGCTTGTGACCTCACATGATAATACATTATTTATATTAAGTTCTTTTATTTCCAATGTTGTCTTTCTTTGATAATGATGTTGGTGACTGTCTGTGGTTAGGTTGGTTGCACACCATTGCACAGGGCAGCTAGCACAGGGAAGGCAGAGTTGTGTGAGCTTTTAATCGAGGAAGGAGCAGAAGTTGATGCCGATGATAAATCTGGTCAAACACCTCTTATGGTTGCAGTAATCTGCCATGACAAAGACGTAAGTTTGGTTATAATCTCGAATCTCCTAAGGTGAGAGAGGTTTCAGTAAAAAAAAGATGCCAGGAAGCTTTTTAAAATGTAAAACATGTTCATAACGTAGCGATGCCACTTCTATTCATCGTATTCTTCATTCTAGTACATGATGGATGACCCATTGTCAGCTTCGAGTTAAACCAATTGTCCGTACTTCTAGATGAATTGTTAAGAAGAGATGATGTGATCATGATAAAAAATTCGAAGGATGATGTTCTTCACTGAAAGTTAAAAATTAATATTTAACGTCTTTTTGATTTCTTATTCCAAGGACAAAATTTCAATATTCTTCTCAATTGTTTGGTTGATAGGTGGCTCTTCTTCTAATAAGGCATGGAGCAGATGTCGATGTGGAAGACAGGGAAGGATACACAGTGCTTGGTCGAGCTTCAGCTGACCTGAGGCCAGCGCTAATTGATGCTGCTAAGGCAATGCTTGAAGGATGAGTTTTTTCAACTAGTTGGAGGGTAGAGCGATTTTGTTTAGGTAAACACCTCAAGTGTCCTTGTTTATAATGCGTGGGGTAAATTGCATCTGTGATCCTTAAGTATGTAGATCATTGTCTGACTTTAGGTCAATCAGCGAAGGGATATCAGTGGTTTTTGCATTCCTCAGGTAATCAATCCGATGACGATGGCTTGACTAATGTCAGTCCATAAATGTCAAAGGTTTATGAATCTCATGAAGATTCAGTGTTTGAAAACTGAAAACTTTGTTTGAGAAGTTTATTGTGTTTTGAATGGAACGAACAAGCCCTGTCAAAACGAATGGTCTCTGCTAATGAGTCTCCTTTTTGCTACCAAACTTCCCAATCAAATTCGTCATAACACTAGTAATGATCAACTTTACACTAGTAATGATCAACTTTACGAAGATGTCATTGTTTTTTTGTAAGAATTATTGAACCTATAGAAACTGTCATGAACTGAATCAATTCTACTGTCATAAAACAGAGAAGTGAAGGAATTATCTTTTTTTCGCTTCGATAGATGTCTAGTATGTGGCTCAAAATCATACATTTTGTATGGATGTAAAGGGTGAATATTGGGACATAATCCGTGTAGCACGAAGCATATATAGAAGACCTCATGTTGTTGCAGATGCCAGAAGTAAGAAAGTTGTGTAAGATTGCAGTGAAGTAAAGTAGAATTCACAGAAGCTTGTATCTTCTTGCTTCTTACTTCCTTCTGGTGATAGTCATACACAAGTGGTAGAAAGCGTCATCTGTTTGGTGCTGTGGAGCGACTAATGGTCTAAACTGACGATGCACAACTCCTGGAGAGGTCATTCCATGGTACTGTGTAAGAATTTCTGATATGTTGTGTTGCTTCCATTCCTTGGTGTGGATGATTTTGAGGATGGAGCTTTTCTCCCTATTACTTTTGGTTGGGACTCGGCTCCCCTGCCGTTCATACAAGAACGGTGCCATTCATACAAAAATGACAGAATATAGTTGAAGATGGTGGTGCGCGTGTTCGGTTCAATCTGGTTTTTGTTTGGTCTGATTTTAGCATAAAAATTAGATTGAACTAAAATTCACAGTCTTCCCATAATGAGGATTGAACCGATCAGTTATGTGCATATAAAAACATAAACTGAATTACTTGTCAGTCTGTTTGGATTTTACGGTCTATCAAAAAAAAATTTTAAAAGTTTTATAAGCGAATTGAATCAAACATATTTTAAAAAGTTTTAAGTTTTTCATGCATTACATAAAAACTTACAATTCTAATCATAATATATAAACTAAACATAACATTTGATGATTGAAATGTGAAATGATGGAAATGTGAGAATGAGAGGATAGAAATTCATAAAATAAATATGACATTGAGTATTGGTTCCGTCTAAAATATAAGAGTCTAGATGTCAATCAATTATTAGCAGCCACGTGAATTACCAAAAAAAACCGATCCCATCACGTTGAATCTTCAGCACAGCAGATCTGTGACATCGTTTAAATCTGAATATCCAAACTCTTTTTTAAAACAGAGACTTACAAATGGACTGTAACTTCCTCTCATCTCAGATTTGGGCCGTTGAATCTCCTCGCATCTCGTTCCCCTTGATTAAATAATGACGCGAAATAGTGAATCGACGGTGATAAGATTTTTCCCGTGGGCAGCTGAGCTGTTACCCGCTCTTCTATTTTTTTTACGCGAAATAGTAAATGGAGAGAGATTTGCACTCAGCACTCTTACCAAACACCATGAGGCTGAAGCTACTTCCTTCAATTGGTAGTTGAGAAACAGACAAACATCACTATAAGTAGCATAGATATCATTACTCAGTTTCTTCAATCTCCATCTTCTGCAAAAAAAGAAAAAAAATGGCAAACTTCAACGAGAGTGAAACCCATGTGGTTCTCTTCCCAGCAGCAGGCATGGGCCACATTACACCTTTCCTCAGACTAGCTAACTCACTGGTTCACAAAAACTGCAGAGTCTCCCTCATCACCACTCATCCCATTGTCTCTCATGCTGAATCTCAGTTCATCTCTAATTTCCTTTCAGCTTTTCCGCAAGTTACAGATTTACAGTTCCACCTCTTACCTTTTGACCCTACCTCAGCCAACTCCGACGACCCTTTTTGGCTCCATTTCGAATCCATCCGCCGCTCCTCCACTCTCCTGTCTTCTCTCCTTGCCTCTGTCTCACCCCCTCCTTCCGCTCTCATCTCTGACGTCTTCTTACTCTCCCCTGCCACTCTTGTTGCCACAACCCTACAGCTCCCTGTCTACACTCTCTTCCCTTCCTCCGCCAGAATGTTCTGTCTCTTCTCCTTCTTCCCCACTGTCAGTGAGCTACAGAGATCCGCCATTGCCGCTAATGCTATTGACCCTCTCGAAATCCCCGGTATCCCTTCAATTCCTTTATCATCACTCCCTCCTCCGCTTCTAGTCCCAAATAGCCTTTTTGCTCACATACTGATGAAAGATGGTCAGAATGTGGTACAATCAAGTGGGATATTGATCAATTCCTTTGAGGGACTTGAGGAACAAACAATCTCAGCTCTTAATAATGGAAAAGTAAGAAATGGGTTACCTTCTGTTTTCCCAATTGGACCGTTGACCCCATGTGATTTTGAGAAAAATGAAGCAGATGAAACAACCAAGTGGCTCGATGACCAACCTGCAGGCTCGGTAGTGTATGTCAGCTTTGGCAGCCGGACAGCCATGTCGAGGGAGCAAATAAGGGAGGTGGGAAAGGGACTGATTTCAAGTGGGTACAAGTTTTTATGGGTAGTGAAAGAGAAGAAGGTTGACAAAGAGGAGGAAGAAGAGGGAGTCGAAATAGTGATTGGGAATGAGCTGATGGAGAGGGTGAAAGAGAGAGGGATTGTCGTGAAGAGATGGGTGGATCAATGGGAGATATTGGCTCATAAAGCCGTAGGTGGATTTGTGAGCCACTGTGGGTGGAATTCAGTGGTGGAGGCGACGTACCATGGTGTGCCGATTCTGGCATGGCCGCAGCATGGGGACCAGAAGCTTAATGCGGAGGTGGTAGAGAAGAAGGGTACTGGAATGTGGGCGAGGAGTTGGGGTTGGGGGGAGAAGAATTTGGTGAAGGGTGAGGAGATTGGGGAGAGAATTAAAGAGATGGTGGGAAGCGAGAAGATAAGGGAAGAGGCTAGTCTGGTTAAAGAAGACGCAAGAGAAGCATGTGGAGTTGGGGGAAGCTGTGAGAAGAATTTTAAGGTATTGTTTGAGAAGTGGAGAAGCAGAGATGGGATTTGATTACTTCTTTTACCGTATTATCTTGTTAAAATTATTTGAAGAAAATAGAGAAAAGAAAAAAACAATACTTAGGGTATTGATCTTTTTTTTATATAAAAAGAAGGGTTAACAACTTAAGAAAACTTAAATAAAGAAGACTATATATAATCTAACAAGCAGATAAGGTAAAGACTAATCTACTCTTAATAAATGATAAAATAATATCATTATTCGAACATCCCCTCAAACTCATTATGCAACGGTTAAAAGCATCGAGAGTTTGCCAACCAAAAAATGAAAACGTGAAATAGAATGTGACTTAGTAAATAAGTCGGCAATCTGCATGGAGGAAGAAACGAAGGGCTAATAATGGTTCTATGTTGAATATGATGACAGGTGAGATGGCAATCAATCTCAATATATTTGGCCCTCTCATGAAACACATAGTTGTGAACAATATGAATAGCATTTTTATTGTCACAATACAAAGGAGTAGGACCAAGAAGAGAAACACCCATATCTATAAGCAACCTACGCAACTAAACTATCTCAGTATTAGTAATAGATGTCATAGCACGATACTCAGTTTCTGTAGAAGATCTAGAAATAATATATTGTTTCTTGCTCTTCTATGAAATAAGAGAATCACCAAAAAGTATACAAAAACCAGTAATGGTGAGGAGGCAACCTCGCTACCTTAAAAGAACCGTAATGAACCCAAATCCTTCATTTCAAATTGTCGAGGTAATTCTGCTTTCAAAATAGCAATGCCAATATCCTCACAAATGATAATCATGCCATCAACATATAAAGAAATAAGAATACGACCTGTAGTAGTACACAAAGAGAGTTAAATCATGATTACTAGAACAAAAACCAAGTGAAGTGATCACAATAGACAACTTTTCAAACCATGCTCTAGGGTCTGTTTGACACCATATAAAGCTTTCTTATGTCTGAAAACATATCCAGGACTATGAAAAACACCAGGAGGTGGTGACATATAAACTTCTTCTTGAAGATCACCATTTAAGAAGGAATTTTTAGCATCCATCTGAGAGATATGCCATTATCGAACCGAAGCAACTGTAATAATCATACGAATAGTAGTCATTTTTGCAACAGGAGCAAAAGTCTCTTCATAATCCATACCATACTGTTGGGAATACCTTTTTTCAACCAGTCTAGCTTTGTAACGCTCAACAGACCCATCAAACTTAGTTTTGATCTTATAAACCCAACGCCAACCAATGGTGTTCTTACCATGAGGAAGCGGAACCATATCCCAAGTATTTATCTTATGCAAAGTAGAAAGTTCCTCAGCCATAGCTTGCTACCATAAATGATCAAGAACTGCTTCTTAATAGGAGGAAGGCTTAGAGAGACAATGAATATAAGCTAAAAAGAAGTAAAAGAAGGGATAGTAAGAATAAAAAAAAATCTGGTAATTAAGTGGACTGACGATTGCGCCTAGAATGACGAAGATGGGGATCCTCATTCTGAGAATATGCTTGAGTGACCATAGGAGAGGCGGGAGCTTTAAGTGCATCGGAGAGCAAAGTACCAACATCTGAAGTGCTAGGGACTTGAGAAGGCAAACTATCAGAATCTTCAAAAAATGGATCGATATGAATGAGACTAGATTTGATTAACTCATGAGTAAGAGAAGGAATAGAAAAGAAAGGTATATGCTCAAGAAACACAACATGATGAGATACATAAAGTTTCTCAGTAACATGATCAAAACAACGATACCTCTTTTGACATTCACCATAACCAAGAAAGACACAAATAGCAGAGCGAGAGGATAACTTATTATGCTCTACATCATGACGAAGAACAAAACATGTACAACCAAAATTTCTTAAGAAAGAATAATCAGGAGGATACCCATATAACTTTTCAAAAGGTAACAAACCTAAATTGTGAGAAGATGGAATTATATTAATTAGCTTGATTGCAGTAAGAACTACTTCTCTCCAAAAGTCACTAGGAATAGAGTTAAATAACAAGAGAGAACGAGCAGTTTCAACAATGTGCCTATTTTTTCTTTCAGCAACACCATTTTTTTCAGGAGTACAATACAAGAAGTTTAGTGAATAGTTTCAACTAAGGAAAATAACTCACAAAATTTGTTAGAGGTATATTCCCCACCCATATCACACTTAAAACACTTGATAACAGTAGAATGTTGGGTTTTAACAAGAGCTCTAAAAACATTATATATCATAAAGAAGTCAGAATGGCGTTTCATAGGATAAATCCAACAATGACGAGTATAATCATCGATAAAAGAAACATAATATCAAGACTCTCCTTTAGTGGCAACAGGGGAAGGTCCCCACACATCAGAATGAACTAAATTAAAAGGAGAAGAAGAAAAAGAAGCACTTCGATTAAAAGGTAAGGCAGAGAATTTTGCTATTTTACATCAACTATAATCAGAAATATCATGTTCTTATAAATTTCCTAAAGCTCCAGTAGAAGCCAAAAATCTTAAACGAGAGACAGAAACATGACCAAGACGAGAATGGCATAAATAAAAGCTAGAAGATGAAAAACTCAAATTAAAAGAAGACAAGTTTGTAGGAATTGTGTCAATAAAGAATGGTGTAATAACTATTTATGAGTATTTAGTTATTTCTTTGAGATTTATGAATTACTGAATTTTATGAATAAATGAAAGTTTTTCTTTAATTAAAGTGTGTTTATAATTTATTTAAATCCTGGAACTATTATCAATGTAAGAAGAGTAAAGATAGAGGGGTATTCCAGACAAATTCTTCTAAAATAGTTCAAAATGTTTTTCGCAGTCTTAGGATCGACTGGACAATCGAGTCCGATTACGACAGTTAGGTTGAACCAAATGATGCTGGTCTTGGGGCATGGGAGTGGAGACTCTAACGATTGACCTAGATATGTTATGAAATATGTTGAATAGACCAGTAACAAATTAGTTTAGAGCAAAACCTTTTATCTAGCTCTGAATCTAATTGTACACCTTAAGGTGAATACGAAACTTAACATAGTAACTTGCAATCTTTGATATGCCAAATGAGTGAGTTCAAATTGCCGGACAATACATCGACTGTTGGGATCATGATTCAACTATGTTGGGGTTGTATGATTCACAAATGTGGAGTTCGTGGTAAGATTGCAATATCAATAATATGACCTTATGCTTTTATTGAAGGGTGTGTGAAACCGAGCCTGGTACTCGATGACACGAGTCATTGAATAATACATTGTGAATTGTACGATACGCTTCACTGATATATCTTTCTTATTCACAGTCAATAAAGGAGTTAAGAAAATAATAATTAGAGGGGTAAACGGTAATTTTACATCCATCTCTGGTTATTGATATTCACAAAGGGTGATATCATAAAATATTATGTGGACCGTGAAATAAAGATGTTTATTTACACCAACAGAAAATGCAGCGCGCATGAATCGATAATTGATTTGACATCAGACCTATAGTGGAGTCTTACGATGTTGGAATTAAATAGATCAAGAATTTATGGAGATAAATTAGCCAAGTATTTGTATCTCATAGCTTTATTTAAGTGGATCCATAAGGACATGAATGGGAAACAACATCACTTTGACCAAAACGTGTTTTGGATCAAGATACACTTCCTGAACTCATATGTGATTAATGTTATCACTAAATTAGTGAAGAGCATAATTAATGTTCAAATTAATTAATTTATTATTTTCTAATTATTGACAATTAGTAAATAAAAAAATTGATTAATTAATTGATAGTGATAAGATAGTTTATCAATTTGAATTAAAGAATTTGGACACAGTCTTGGCTTTAGGGAAGATGTAAAAATCATAGATTGCAATGCAAGGGAGATAAAATTTGGTTTTATCATATAAGAGTATAAAATTCTATAATTCATATAAAATGGTTGCAAACCTAATTCTAAGCTAAGCTAAGTGTTAGACAGTGCAGAAAAGAGTTTCTTTCACCCCTCTCTACAGTCACCGTTGAAAACCAAGAGGAAGAAGAGAAAAAAATATTTTTTCTTCCTCAGTTGTTTAGAGAGCACACACTCTATGTCTAACAATATATTTGTGAGTCATACGTCTGAATCCTACGAGTAGTTGTTGGAGTGAAGCTCGATTGAAGTTCTGCGAATCTAAAAAACGAGGAACGCGAGACAATAAATTGGATCCCGTCAATTTAGAAATTCTCCATTACAAGAAAAGGTAAAAATTATTTCTATCTCTTCTCGATACGTTTATCTAAATATGTATGATCGTTTATGGTTTTACATTTAATATGATTAAATATTTATTTTTTAAATTTTTGATATTCCGCCCACGAACCGTTCATGGTTCATTAATTTTCTTCAATTTTTTAAAACCTGATCCAACAAAGTCAACATTGGTAGCTATAGTAACTGGTATTTTCAACTCATCCATAACTTAAATCTCCCTGCCTACTTCCTTCCTAATCAGTTTTGTGATTGGGGATCCGACACATAATAATAATAAGAAGAAAAATAGACTAAGTATCCCAAATCACATAACTGACTCACAAAAACAAGATTTAATGGTAGTTTCAGAATATGATAAACACTAGAGAGAGACATATGATGGGTAATAATAGAACCAACACCTACTAATGGCATATGAGTGCCATCAGCCGTCATGACAGAAATAGATGAAGTAGGACATATATAGGCAAAAGATGAGGAATCTAGAGACATATGATTGAAAGCTCTAGAATCTAAAACCCATTTAGAAGAGTATATACCTGAAGAACTAGGAGTTAGCTGACCTATGTGAGAAGAAGTAGACATAGCTTGTGACTGTGTGAAAAGGAACTTCTGAAATTGCTCAACTAAGGCAGATATTGTAGGATCACCAAAAGAACCTGCTGAAGGAACAACTGCTACGGTGCTAGACGATGGTGGCCTATATGCTTGTGGCGGCCTAAAATCTTGTAGTGGCCGATAAGTTTCTGGAGATCTGTTAACCTGTGGATAAAATTGATTACCAAACTTCCATGTAGAGGGTTGATGTTGTTGTGGCTGACTTTGTTGCTGCAACTTAGGGCATTGAGCCTTCCAATGACCTTTTTGCTTACATAAACTACATTCATCAATATTGACCCTTATATAAGATTTGTTCTGATTGTTGGAAGATGGTCTAGACTGAACTGTTAAAATAGAAGAACTAGGTGCTAGAAGAATTACTTTTCCTGCATGAGACTTAAGACGTATCTCTTCAGCCAACAACTCATTAACAACTGAATCAACGGAAGGAAGTGGGTTACGATGCAAAATTGATCCTCGAAATCTCTCAAAATCATCATGAAATGCCATAAAAACTAAACTAGCTGTTGCTCCTCTTTACGAGCAATATATGCAGTACATGTTTTCAGTTCGTTGATTTTGTGAGAGCCAACTGATCCCAAAGATTAGTCATTGCAGAATAAAACTTTTGGATACTTTTATTCTTCTGTTTAAGTTCACGTATATCATTCTAACCGATATTGTTTTACAAAGTTAGAATGTGTGTATAACCTTGATAAATGATCCCTAACCTTTTTTGCAGTTTCATACTTTGCCAAATGTGCACCTATATAGTGCCCAGCAGAATTGTTGATCCAAGTAATTATTTTCGAATTGTTTGCATCCCAAACATCTAATAGAGTATCATAATCCACATCTAAGATATTTGGCTCTATAGAACTTCCAGTAACATAACCCCACATATTTTTACCCTTCAAAAACTTTTTATCACATAACTCCAGTATGAATAATTCTTATCACTTAATCTAAAACTGATAGATTGAAACGAATCATTTCTTTCACCAGCCATCATAAATGAAACAACAGAAATCAAAGATTAAAAAATACCAGATTTTTGAAGCAGTGCTATAAACGAATCCAACAATTAGTTATATCCCTTCAATAATCAACACCAACGCGACAACTAAGAAGTCAAAATTAAGATCACCAAGAAGTGTGCAGTTCGACAACACCAACACCAAGCCCAAAACAAAGCAAAATAAACAAACCAATTGTTTCAACAATGTCAAGGCCCAAACACATGGAGTACAAGGCAATAAAAGCCGAAGACACAACACCAGCAGTAGTGACGACAAAAATGGAGATGCGGGAATTCTAGATCCGCTTCAATTCCTATGTTCTAATCGCCCCAAATTTGCTCATATTTTATCCAAAATGAAACGAAAGTACCGATTGAAATTAAGAAAATCAATAAACCTACCTAGGTCTGCAACCTATCACTTAGATGTTTTTTAAGCATGTCCAAACAAAAACCGGATCACCCCAACACCTGTTCCAGCCACTTGTTTAGTTGTTAAAATATTAGTTGTTAAAACCAAATCAAACAAATATCTTAGTTGTTAAAATATTATTTTGATATCATACTAAAATTATTGGAAGAAAGTAAAGAAAAGAAAAAAAAATAATGCTTAAGATTTCATTGGTTTTTTTTATATAATAAGAAGGGTTAACAACTTAAGAAGAAAACTTAAATAAAGAAACTACATATAGCCTAACAAGCAGATAAAGTAAAAGACTAATCTATCCTTAATAAATGATCAAATAATATCATTATTCTAATAATCTCAATGTCTTTGTGAGTTCTGATATAGTTCTCATATGGATCGACTCTGATATCACATCATATGAATTTGAGTTAGAGTCTTCTTATATCACTTCCTTCCAAAGATACGTAAAGTATGAACTTTATCACAAAAAATTCTTCTAAGTTTTGCAATTTTCATAATTTAGTTGATATTTCAATATTTATTGATGTAATTCTCTATCATAAGTTTGTCCACTCAATTTATTTTGTTTTTCTTTCCTTCCAACAGCTCGACATTACTAGCCCTTTCTAGATAGCACTCACAACCTCCTCAATATTAAGGATGAGTTGGACGCCACTTTTATTTGTTCAAAATATAAAGGTTCGATCTGCAAATATTTTTTTAAGTAATAACTCAAATGTATGGTGTGTGATTATCTCATAGTGCAGGTCCCACTTGTATATTGTATTTTGGCCCCCTTCAAAAGGAAATGCGGGCAGGGTTAAGCTCGGCAGAGGTTCGAGAATAGGGTAGGGTCCTGCCCTTATGATTCAGATAAGAAAAGAGTTCCAAACCTTTATGCATGCACCCCCATACAAGTGCTGCCTACAAGTTTCCGGCCAGGATAATTGGGAAAGATCAAAGCAATTTGAACCGCTCACATCACAGTAGTAGTAGCGTAAAGGCCGTAAGTCGGGGGGCGGCCATAACATAAGGCTATGACTTTCTTTCACATATCTCTCTCTTTAGATATCTAGAGAGAGAGATCCGCTGCGTGAGCAACCCGACTGTGCCTTACATGTGCTCTACAAGCTGCACTCCATATTTCTTCCCAACTAGCTCTTTTTTCTTTTGATTTGGAGGACGGGCGTTGCGTTCGATTCGAAAAGCATGGTTTTCAGTATGTCTCTAGATAGGGCCCCTTACTAGTCCGGCTAGCTAGTGAGCGGTTCTTTCGGGCGAGAAGCGGGCTGGGACCTACGTGCGAGCATTTCCCGCAACTCAAGCTGCATTGTTTGCCACCATCTGAGAGGCAAAAGATTCGAGAGTCCAGGCTAAAAATACATGCATAGATAGTGCTCGAATGACAAAGGCCAACGACGGAAGCTCGGGATGGAGCCGTATGATGGGGAAGTCTCACATACAGTTCCCTAAGAAGGGAGTGGCCACCTACTGGAGCTTCGACCAACTACAATCGGTCAATTCCGCTTTGGGGCCACCCCTTACTCTACCATTATTATAGGGGTATGGGGTTCAAGACAAAGAAAGATCAAGGCAGCATATCATTGATCATGGCATAAACCATGCCTAGATACCCGAAGACAGGTTTTCCTGAAAAATTCGAAACGATATGACTTATGATACCAGATACAGGCAGAATGGGAATATACACCTCTGGATGACCGAAGAATCGAAAGAGATACTGGTATAATATGGGGTCTCCCCCTCCAGCGGGATTAGAAAAGGTTGTATTGAAGTTTTGATTGGTCAATAACATGGTAATTGCCCCTGCCAGTACCAGAAGTGATAATAAAAGTGGGAATGCTGTCACTAGAACGGACCACACAAATAGGGGTGATCTATGCATAGTCATTCCAGGTCCACGCATGTTGGAGATAGTTGTTACAAAATTGATAGAACCTAAAATGGATGAAACACCAGATGGATGAAGACTAGAAATTGTTGAATCAGCTGCTCCTCCAGAATGGCTGGTAATACCACTTAAGGGCGGTACAACGTCCACCCAGTGACGCTACCCACTTCTACTAAGGCTGAGCTTAATAGGAGCAAGAGACTTGGTGGCAACAACCAAAATGAAATATTATTTAATTATGGAAATGCCATGTCAGGTGCACCTATCAGAATCAGAACAGACCAATTACCAGATCCACCTATCATCGTCGGCATAACCATAAAAAAGATCATTAAAAAAGTGTGAGCCGTTATTAAAACATTATAACGTTGATGATTCCCACCAAGAATTTGATCGTCGGGTCATGCTAATTCCATACAAATCAATACTGAGAAGCATGTGCCCATCACTCCAGCAATGGCACCGAAGATGAAGAACCACCCCTTGTTTCCGGTGCTGGTAAGGTCGGGACCGTGGTCGTCCGTCTCTAGTTTTCTGGCCGATAAGATCTTTGAGATTGACCAGCCAGCTGGGTTGATTCCTTTCTATTTAAAAGGAGTCAGCTGTCTACACGAGTCACCTTCTTTTAGGCTCCGCTGGACGACAAGGCATTCTCATTCGCGCCCCTATCTAGATAAGAAGAAAAACGCGCCATCACCTACACCTCTTTTCTTTGCCTGGGACTTCCACAAAATGAAAACGGGTGGCATCGTCGTATGCTCGACATTTGTTGCCCTAGTTTATATCCCGGAGTACTGCTATGGCCGATCCGTCACCCAATCTACTTAAACAACCTAAAGGCTTGGCCTCGCCCCGTTTGGGGAATGAGCCTATAGGCATGGCTTAGTCAGTTATTCTAGCAATTCAGATACGATTCAGACCGCCACTTCTCTGAAAGCATGGTTCTTGCCTCCCTTCTTTTAACTCATCAATTCCTTGAGTGATCCCTTGCTCTCACGTTCGAGTGTTTGCTCATCGTTTAGGCTGGTGAGTGAGATTTCTGCTCAATGTAGTCACCCCTAAGGTTTTTCGTACCTGGATAGTACCAGGACCCTTGTGCCTCAGCCCTTGATCAGATAAAGCTGCCCGCCTTATGACCCACAACTCAAAATGAGCCTTGCGACGAGACGCAGACATTCCCCATGCTGCGGTTCCCTCCAGTCCGTTCCCGAGTTGGGTTAGGGGAACATATGAGCGATTGCCTTCGCAGATCAAAAGCGCTCACAAGGCGCACAATAAGAATAAGACCAATAGAGACTTCATAAGGGACCATTTGAGCTGCAGATCGTAATGCTCCTAGAAAGGCATATTTCGAATATAGAGGAGTGAAAGTTCCCAACAATCAACGAGTTGATCATACCCTTCTTAGAACCGTACGAGCACGTCCTCTGTCACCCCCACCGTGCTTAAGGCTCTTTACCCCAATCCAACTAATTCAGGCTCCCGGTCTTCCCTTTCTATTCCTCGATAAGCGTACCGGGGGAGCATGGGAGGGGGGGCGATATCTGCTTTTGACTGATGGAAAGCATCTCTCTTTTGTCCCTCCTGACTGAACCCGCCAAAAAAATCACAATAGAAAAAGTTGTTCTTGCCGGGAGAGTCGCGTCGGAGAAATCTTTATCTGAGGAGGAGGCTTCATCGTCCGGCTCCTCATAAATGATGTTAGGATAGGTCGGCTCATCCTCAGAATCTGAAAAGAAAACAGAGACAGAACTAATTGTTTTAGTGACATATCTAATCAGACTGAATAGGATTTGAAGAGCTTTCACGATCATTCACACGTCAGCTATTCACGAAAGATTAGCGATCCTCTCTATCTAATGAATGGGGAGTCCGTTTTAAAATCGTCCGCCCTGCACCCACCCCCCGAGTATATGCTTCAACAGGAATGAAACAAGGGTAGATTGATACAATAAAAACCTCTGGTAAAATACCCACCCGTAACCCAGTAGATAAAGTACATTACATAGTCCGTCTTCTTAGCCAACGTAAGACCTTCATCCGGCAGTAAAAAGCTATCCCTTGGAGAAGCTCAAACTTATTCCGGGTATGAAGAAGTGGGAGTGCACCACATGGAGGAGAATCCTACTCGCCTTTGTATTCCAAGTCACTGGACCGGCGAAACAGATTCTCACGAGGTTGAGCTTTCAAAGAAAGATTGTTCCAACGCGCCTACGCCATACTGCTTATTCAGGGGCAGGCGAAAGCACCTGTGGAACCATTCGATATACATAGCCTTTCAATCCAATTCGGATCTTGCAAGACTGGAATATGAAATGAAAGTCATCCTAAAATATGCTAGGAGCTTCTTCCCCACATTGTTAAGTGGACATTTGACTATTTGGTCGAGCGGAAAGCTGATTCGTTGGGCAGAATAAGCAGAGAAAAGAAAGAGAACACTTACTTACTCTGATTGCTGATTTCATTCAAAAGCGAAGGAAGAAAGCTACTCGACCAAAGCAAACATCAAGTTTCAGCTAGCTTTAACTTGAAATTGTGAAAAGAAAGAAAAACTATGTAAGTAAACCTTAGCTAGTCCGTAGGTCCATTAAGGAAGTGAAACGAAGCCAAAGCTTGATTTTACTAAACAAGCGAGAAAAGCCCTATCAGTCAAGTTGCTCGAGGTAGTTTACCTACTTAGTGCTTGTGCTAAGGACGGATAATTAGAATACCATCTAGAAGATCTGGTCGAATGGTAGAAGAAGATATGGGTTCATTAGGAATCGATAGTTATTGTCTGGACATACAAGTCACAGTCGGTCGGGAAGAGGAGAGATCAACGACGGAGCTACTAGTTACTAGTTGGAAAGGAAATGATGAGACCACCTTTTGTACATTTCTACTGGTCCAAACATTTGAATAGCGAACGAAAGACCAGGAGATTGGATCTCGAAAGCACTTCTAGCAGGATTGATGGCTGTGTTGCACTCATTCAGCTGGAAGTAGGAAATCAATCTCAGCACGACCGATGACTTAGTCTCATTCTCCTCTTCGACTCAACCACCTAACCTCTTAGAAAAGATCTGATAGATAGCAGCTACCTAAGGCGCTTTTAAGCCCTTCACCAATCACGGTCTTTTATCTAGTACTATGTTCTCCAAGCTTGACTAATAGAATAGGCAGGCCTTTTAGAGAGCAGTAGAATGAAGGTTAGCTCTGCCTTGTTGTGATAGGGGGTGAGAGGAACTGCTCAGAAATGTCTTAGTTGGTTGAGGGGTGACCAATCCGATAGTAAAAAAAGATGATAAAAAAATGTGTGTCTGGTCTGGTGTAGCTAATGTTACTTTCTGGATCTATAGTTCCTCTTCTTTCTCTCTCTTGACCAAAGCTCCGGCTTCCCTCACTCAAAAGATCAGCCATTGTGACACAGGTGTATCGAGGTAGACTGTAGATTGAACATAGAAAGAAGGGCTCGTTTTGACAGATTTTGAGCAACCCCCAACCTTCTATAAGGCCACTCCTCTGTCTTCCGGCTCTAAGTGACCTGACCACTTTCATGCTTCGAATGAGAAGTTGCGCTTTCGATCTTGTTCTCAGATCCGGGTCTGGTCCTTTAGGCGAGGCTCTTTACTTTACAGGGTGGTTACGGCTCAGGAATTCTTGGTTTTGTTTGGTTACAGTTCATGCCCACTCATCATGAACCCCCGCCCGCCCCGACGCTGAGTCGCAACTCTTCTTTCCTCCTTCAACTAATTCAAGTGATTCAGTCAGTAGGAAATGTGCCCATCACTCCAGCAAAGGCACCGAATATGTAATTATATTTAATAATTACTAGCCAAACTAATATTTTTAAATTTATTCTTTATATATAATTAGTCATGCACCACGTGCGATGCACGTGGCTCAACTTAATATTAGATTTGTTAATGTAATAAAAATTTGAATCTTAAAATTATCTTCATAAGTATATGAATTTACTAAAGAAATGAATAATTCACTCAATAATTAATTGGTATAAGTATTATATATTGATAATCTATATATAATGATTAATTATCTATCATGTAAATTTACCACAAACCGCATATATTTTTTGTTATTTAAATGATTTCGTTGAAAATTTAAAGCAAATAATATGTAGTACCTTGATCAAATATTAAGTTAGTTGTAATTCTTTAATGTTAGATAATTTTATATAAAAATGTTTGCAAAGTTTTAGTTAAATGCAACCACCTCATTTAATCAATTAGAAATGTATATCAATTATTTAAACATGTATATTACATTGTATTATATTTTTTCTATCATTCACCATGCGTGATTGATATAATCATACTATAGCTTTTATTGTTATCATAATTACTGTCACTAAAATGTTGGTGTCATTAAAATATAAGAAATGTCTACTAATTAATTCATTAAATACGTTCACTATTACGATGCCGTTTAATATTTTGTTTAGTCAAAAGATAAATATATTCAACCAAAAGATTTACAGTTTTGCAAGGGGCATATCTTAGGTAAATAACAAGCAATATAGTGTAAGCTCAGAGCTAAATAGTCATAATTTACACACTACACTACTATACCAAGAACACACATGACAAAGTAACAAGAACACGGCATTAAAGATACAGCACAGAAACCACACCAAGGAATCACATAGAGTAAACTAAAGTAAAAAATTAAACTAATCCAGAAACAACACAGATAACCCATCATCTATCATCAACCTATATGATCTAACTTAGCTAATCACCTCTAGAATAAACTAAGATGCACTACAAAAATGAACAATAGCAAGCCTAATCGCATATAATGAGTAATCAAAGTCAACAACAACATGACGACCAAAGACTCAAAACGGACAAACGAGTGACCTCACTAGGCACCCTCGATAATGGAACCTGGGAGGTACAACCTCGTCTGTCACAAGACAAGTAACTGGTACAATCAGTAACTCATATCTAATCAAACCTCTCTCAGCAATCGGGCACGAACAAACGAGTGACCTCACCAGTCAGCTTCGATAATGGTAGAATCCGGGAGGTACAGTCTTGTCTGTCACGAAAGTCTGAAAATCACTTCACAAAGCCCTAAACACCAGTTTTTCCTCTGATGAAAGAAGTTGCACAGATCTAGAAAATCTGATTGAATCTGAAGAGAAATGCTAGGCTTCCATGTATCTCACCAACGAAACCCTCGATGGAGCAAGATTAAGATAAAGTGCAACTTAGAAATTTTTATAAAAAGATGAGGATAGAGTTGTCCAAAAATACTTTTTTCAACATTCCACTTTTATATATAGTAGGATAGTATTTTATTATGAAATGATTGACACTCAATACATTTTAGCTAAACATTGTCACTTGAAAGGGATAATCCAATGTGGTCTCACGTGATTAGAGCACTGCGTAGCCTGTTCAATTGCCCATCCATGTCAGAAGCACCTTCTTTGGCATCCTCTCAAATCACTTCACATCAATTTGGGGGACATGACATAAGATGCAGCCTCCCCCTCAACCCAAGGGAAAAATTTAGAATATTCTCTAAACTTCTCCTGCATGCCTCGCCAAGACATGCCTCCTATGTCAAACCCCGACCACCAAAAAGCAATGTGAGATCATTTGTTCTTCCAAACAAAAACTCTGCCCAATTCTCTCCCAACTTCTGACCTAAGTTTTCGAGGCCCTAAGGCGAGGAAACTTCCCTCCAATGACCTTTGCTCTTTGGGTTCTTTTATATAATGTGTGCAAAGTATTAGTTTATTAGTGTGTGACACATGTGTTGTTCAGATTTTTATAGCAACAAGGTATATATCAAAGTATGTTTGATTGAAAAAAATAAAACAAGAGTATTTTATAATTATCATTAGGTCCAATGATTAAATTAACTACAAGTGAAATACTTACTGCAAAACTTATTCGGTTCATCTGTCTTTCCTATGATAAAATGTATGAAAGCGTAGACTTGAATTTATCATGTCTATATGTTTTATCACTCCCTTAATCTGTCAAAACCACAGGTTGATGTTTGTTCATATCAATTTCCATGGAGATTTATAATGTTTATGCCTTTAATATGCTTTATTTGGACTTCCCATCCTAATTCTTTATATTTCTTATGGCATTCTCCTTTTACACTATATTTAATTGTTAAGCTCATTTCTAATATTTTAAAATTTACTCCTTTTGATATTATTTACCCTCCCCATTTAACATTTATGAAATATATTAATAGTTGCATGAAGATGGAGATGCTTCACCCTTCACATATTCATGCCCTAATCTTGAGCAAAGAAGGGAATGATGATGCTCAAGTACATGTTCTACTTGTCCCCGGTATATAAAAGAACCAAAGCTATTATGTCTGTGTAGACTGTAAATATTTGGCTCACGTGCCTTGTGTAGAGCTACCGCAGTCAATCAATCATCATTTTCATCCACCTTACATTCTTGGGTTAAATATTTAGTTGTGCTATGTTTGTTCTTCTTATCAGAATATTTTTTATAATGCTCTAAGTTTCTCCTACAATGCATGTCACTTTCACCTTAACGTTAAATGTGGACTAATGGATGAGATAGATCCCCAGAACAAGAGCACGTTCATTATTTCAGTCTTCAATAACCGCTCATCCTTTGTGATATAAAGTGTCATAATGAAGAAATTAAATGCTATGCATGCCATCAATGCTCTCTAGATTATATGATCTACCTTGTAATTATTTCTCTACAAATCATGTGCTGAGTGGCCAAGATATACTTTGCATGCCATCCATCCATCTCATGCTCTTACACTTTTG
Source organism: Datisca glomerata (assembly GCA_003255025.1). Classification (NCBI taxonomy): domain Eukaryota; kingdom Viridiplantae; phylum Streptophyta; class Magnoliopsida; order Cucurbitales; family Datiscaceae; genus Datisca; species Datisca glomerata. The sequence continues at coordinate 78,269 of QANY01003934.1, forward strand.
ACGGGGTTCAAAAAATGCGTACATTGTGGTGTGAGAGATCATTTGTTACATCAGCTCCAAAAGGATAAGTTGCATTGGAATTGAGAAAGTTCCGTGGAGTTCATAATTGCATAAAAGGAGTTAAAGTAGTGGCCGTGGCGCGTCAAGGCACTTCTTCGAAGGTCCCCGTCCGCCCTGCCTGCCGGCCCATGAATTCTTCAGAGCGGGCCGGCAGGCAGGCGAGACAGAATGGGCGGGCACTACTAACCAAGCCAAGCCTAGTTCTCATTGATAGGCGCTGGTAGCTTGCTTCCAAGCCTTGCCTTATATAATAGTTACATATCGGTGATGAAATTGCTCATTGAACATAAAATGTGCTATGAAAGAATAAGAGAAAAAAGATGAGACATGTTTTGTGTGCGTCTAAAACAAGCACATTGAAGCAGCTTCCTTTTGTGTTGCTTCAAAGTATCATCTCAACCAATCATGTATTAAGTTGTCTAAATCTATTAAATCCCACCTTTTTCACCCCAAAACCCACTCTCCTTCGAAAAAAGAAAAACATTTCGTGTGACTTGTATCACAAAGATTTCTCAAACAAGTCAGTCTTCTGTTGTGAATCATACAACTATGATATGCATATATTATGTTTTGTATGCCAAGCATACAATATGTTGACAGAGAATGTATTCAACATTTCAGTCATCATCATCCACTAGTATTGCTTCACGAGTTCAATAGTGCTACCAACTGCTTTGGTTTCCAAAAGAGTTGTTCTACCCAAACCCACGTCTACATTTGCGTCCAATGTGACTAGTTCCTTCACCAATCTTGTGCTACACTACCGAAAGAGGGAGAGAACTCCCACCACCTTAAACATACACTTAATATTCATGCAACTCATGGTGTTGCTTGTGCCAAGAAATGTAGAGGCTTTGTTTTTCGCCTATGACCAGTGCAACTTCAATATAGGAGTTGATCAATTGTATCTTTTAAAACCAACATTGAAGTATAAGTATCATCGTGATCATCCTCTATATGTCACATAAAATTATCGCCAAAAGTTTTCCTGTAATTCTTTTAACCCATCTTCTTAATTCTTAGTGTTATCTTGCGAGTTCAAGCACACTGAATGATACATGGTTCGTTGTGTCACTACAGGAAAATACGTCTACGGTGACGGTTATTCGAGACATTGATGGTTGCCGAACCGTCAGGATCCCCACCGTCGGGATTAAACTACCGACGGTTTTGACAACCGTCAGAGGAACGTCACGACAGAGACTCTAAAGCGACGGTTATTTTGATAATTCGTGACGGTTTGCAACCGCCGCTAAATATGTAGTCTTATTGCGACGGTTATAGAATCGTCGCGAATTTGTCCTAGTCCAATTTTTTGTGCCAGTTTAAGAACCGTCACAAAAGGCACTAATTTCACATTCTCCTTCCTATTTCTGCTAATTCCCAAAAATTCCTGCATATTAACCCAATTTTAATAGGGTATATATTTCCACAATAGTCAGAGCAGTATCATTCTATGTATTTACAGAGCGCATAATTATAAAGTATTAAATCATTATATAGCATTAAATCATTATATAGATATCCAAAACTATAATAGATTAGCAATACACCTGATCATATTTCTCACGCATCTCTGAACATTTAGCTTCTAACTGAGGCACTCGTGTGCATTGAACCTCCAGGATTCTAGCCCAGTTGATAAATGGGTAAAATCTTGCATGGACGATTCCCTACGATATTACGAGAACACTTGAGATAGAGTTACTCCGAGTCCTAATAAACGCAGTCGTCCAGGATGCTCTGGACCCAATACTTGTAAGAGCAGGTCGTTTGGTGAAATTGGATCATAATCACCATTTGAAAGTTGACTCATGCGCTCTTTAAGTTTCTCCTATAATATAAAATTAAGACTTAGTATGAGTAAACATGTAATAATATTTAAAAACTTGGTATTAATATTACAACTTATACTTACTGCAATGTTTGCAGTCTCTTCATTTATATAAGTTTCATCTTTCCGTTCATGTGAGGCTACAAATAGCTCTATTCTTGAGGGCTCTCTTTAAAGCTCTTCTGTATTCAAAATGTGAATATATGATTAAATATACTTAAAATAAAACTGATTAAAACAATTATAAAGTTTAGAATTTACCATTTCTACTCTTTCCATTGGTATACTGGTACGTCCCAACGTGTGAGGGTGTTTTAGTTTGCTTTGTGATCTTCTATTAGTTTCAACTTGCTTCTATATTTATGAAAGATAAAAAATATTAATTTATTTCACATACAATTAATCATAGATGTACAGTAAAAAACCATACATTTCCTTCTTCTGAGTACCATCTACGAATTATTGCAACAAAACTATCTTTTGGAATAGCATCATTCCAATGTTTTAATGCCTCTTCCTCCGTTTCATATATCTCCATGTTCGTTGTTCAATAAATTACCAAATGCATCATGCAACAAATCTTGCATATCATTATCATCTCAGGTGTTCACAGACGACGTCTTTAATCTTACGATAACAATGAACACACCAGTAACAAGGACACGATATATATATCCATCACTTGATCCTCTATCAAATCTTAAGTTCAAAAGCTGATCTACTCCATCTTGATATGCCTTACTAAATCTTGGTTTTGTCATCCAACTCTTATCCATTGCAACTCTCAAAGCTTAAAGAGGACCAAACAAATAGAATAATCAAAACTAATGCTACATCTTTTAGCCTACTATGCTAAAAAAGAAAAGGAAGGCTCATATTCTTGATTATCCTAATTAACTGAGCGAACAAAACTTCTTGATCACATCGCGTGCATATGAATAAGTTAATAGGAAAAAAAATGTACGGGAGGTTAATGTGTTAGCCCTTTTAAACCACACAATACATGTAACACATATCTAATCAAAGACCTTGTGTACAGTCAAGTCAAGAACAAGGAGTGAACTAAATAAAGGCCTACAACATTGTAAAAATTTCACAAACAAACTGGGTGGACATGGAATGATCTGGTTTCAAATAGAGTTTTCACTTCCTAAATCACTCATAAATAATCCAAATATATAACTATATGGCTCTTTTACCGGAAAGGTCGGACAAAGACATAATTAAAATGTAGAGGTTAGCCCTTGATTAATGACTATTGTTCCATTCATTATGAAATCAGTATATATAGTGTGATTAGAGAAAATATGATGACCCAACACATGTAAAATGCAGAAAGGACTGAATCCATGTAATCAAAAAATAGAAGACCCATAAAATAGAGTACTTTCACAATAGAAAGAATGACAAGGAGGTGATATTCAAAACCATTGGTCAACAGAGAGAATGACAAGGATAAACTCATAAATAACTTTTGTATGTACGTAGAGAAGTCCATAAATTTTTCAAAGAGAGGAGAACCACCGTAGCAGGGAGAATCGCCTGTTGATAGAGCTGCGCTGAGGGAGAATCGCCTGTTGAGCTGTGCTGGGGGAAAACAAGGGAAAATGGGGAAGAAGACGTGCAGCAAAGGGTTAATTTAGGGTTTTTTGTGACAGTTATAAAAATCATCGCGATAGATGTTTACAGTGTCCTTTTGTGACAATTTTTAAAACTGTCGCCATCGCGATTAAAAAATCAAAACTACACCGTTTTATTAAATAATCCCACAAAGCCTTTTGCGATGGTTAGATGGAACCATCGCAATAGGGATATTAAAAAAAGTAAACCCCTCAAAGACATTTACGAAGATTTCAGAAATCGTCGCAAATTTCACAATTAATTGCAACGGTTAACACAAACCGTCGCCATGTTTCAATTAATTGTGATGGTTTCTCCTAAACTGTCACAATATAAAAATAGAAAATATAATTAATTGCAACGATTTTCCAAAACCGTCGCCATATGCATCTGGTTGCGACGGTTAACTTAAAACCATCGATAAAATTAATTGCAACGGTCGCTAAACCGTTGCAATTAATCCCCCTTTTCCACAATTAGTGACGGTTGCGTAAACCGCCATCGTATAATCATCAGAATTGAGGGGTTTTCTTATAGTGAGTGGATTGCAATCTTAATCTCCATTTTGTATATGGTGCAATGCTGGGAATAACCAGTGACAATAAATGTCACACGTTTAAATCTAGAGAATACAATAATTGAAGACAAATCAGGTGAGTGCTATTGTGATAGCTGTGAGGTAGAAAGAGATCCACAATCATGGGTTTACTACTATAAAAAATGAGGATTTATATCACAAGTTCATTGTGTCATCTCCAAGGTACTCTTTAATCTTACATTTTATTTGACAAAGTTATACTTTAATATTTTATTGAATGGAAATATTGATTCAAAAAATTCTAAGGCTATGTTTTGGGTCTTGGAAATGAGTAGTAAAAAGGTAACGAAAATGTTAAAGATTACATTTCTATTGTTTGAAGTGTCTTTAGAATATGTTGAGGAACATAGTTATATATACTAATGAATTATAATATTAAGGGTTTCATTTCCTTTTCATCTAATTCTACTTACTTTTCCTCTCATTTTCCTTTCCCTCCTATTTTTTAAGATCAAAATATAGCCTAAAGATATGCTAGGATTTCAAAATTATGAGGAAATGAGGGGAAAATATAGTGACTTTCACATTCATTTGTTGTTTCAATAAGAAATGGAGATAATAAATAATAAATATTATAAGAATAAGAACAAAATTTACTAATTGTTAAGGATCTTTTTGGAGTATGGCTTAATACGGAGATAGACTTGGATAGTAAAGAAACAAACTCCGTATCGGTGTAATGCTCACACCAACTTAATGGACTCGAGAAGAACGTGAGGGAGTAGGGCTTCATATTGTTGTAAATGATTTTTTTTTGTTTGGTCAGGAAAATATCGATAATGCCTAATTTTTGTAAGTGTTAATTAAAAAAAGGAGGAGAATTTAATAATAAAAGAAAAATGGGGAGTCTCAGGATCAGAGTTGTATATTGCATGTCCCCCCCTTCCTGTAGTACATTGGCCTTTATATAGGCTTCCCAAATCACATGAGTTAATTCAAATAATAACATAAAATGAAGAACTCAATACGCCTAGAGATAATACCCGTTCGTGGGGGTCATTCTGCTGGGTATGACTCCTTTTTTCCTTTTTGTCTCGCTCAACCATTTTTTCATTTCTGTCTCGCTCAGCCGTCAATCAATCAAAACCACTTGCGATTTCTTATGGCTTCGAGCCAATCAGTCACAACCACTTGGTGGTTGTCTGTCAACCTGTATTATCCGAGTATTTTCAGCTTTACTCAATCAATCATTGTCGTTTGTCTATCATTTTGGGTCTTTTCATCTATCTCCATTCTTCTTCTTATCCGTTCTTTTCCGCTCTGACTAGGTCTCTCACTTCAGCATTCTTTCTCCTTCTGACGGGGTCTCCCGCTTCACGTTCTTTCCTATTCTGATGAGGTCTTCTGCTTCAACGTTCTTTGTCGCTTTGACGAGGTTTCCCGCTTCAGCGATTTTTTCCGCTCTGACGGGGCCTCCCTCTGCAGCGTTCTTTCCCGTTCTGATGAGGTCTCCGGTTTTCGTGCTCATTCCTATCCTAACGAGGTCTCCTGCTTCAGCGTTCTTTCCTGCCCTGATGAGGTCTCCCGCTGCTGCGCTCTTTCCTGCTTAGCTCTCAATCTTGCCAGGTTCGTGGTCCACGCGTCCTCTCAGGATTTGTTCTTTCTGTATGCGTGTCTTGTGTGATTTGTTTCCTATTCATTTTCCCCCCATTACACTTAGTAAAGTTCACTCATTAATGTGTAATGATGAGAAGTTCTCGATTTCCATAAGCCTTTTCAAAATATCTTCTTGTCTTCTATCAGGAACATGCACTTTTTAGGAAATAACAAACAAATATATATACAATAATTAATTAAATCGAGGGAGGCGCGTGTTTTCTCTCTGCTCCTTTTTCCAGCTATCGTCGTGCAATTCGTTTACGTAGGTGATGGTTCTGTCTTGTCAGTCACGCCCTTCCAAAAACGTCCTTTCAGATTCTCATTTTCCAAAAAAAATTATGGAGCGCGTTTTCATTTTCTTCTTCCCTTTTTTTAACCCGAAGCCTATTTAAGGATTCTCTCATTTTACTTCTTCCTACCTTCATTTTTTATGGTAAGATATTCTCCTCTATTATCTCTTTGTTCTCCATTTTCTTGTCTAAAATCTCTTCTCCTTCATCTATGGTGTGAGCAACACTTCTAAGTTTAAGCTCCTGGTGCCTTATAGAAACCAGGCTGATGCCTTTCCCTCCAACGTAGTATGTTTAGGTGAAAGTCAGTCTGCAAGCCATCCATGTAGTCTTCCATACCAAATAACATTAAGACCTATGTACATAGGTTTGGGGCTTAAGCTTCCTCTCTCCTCTTTCTTTTAGGAATTCTTCCACACCTGTAAATTAGCTTCATCACAGTTTACCCCTAGCTCGCATAGGATTTTACTTGGTTTTGAAACCTTGAATAGGAGGCATGGTTTAGATTTAGGAGTAGATGAACTTAGGGCGTGCTACATCATTAAGTACCATGCTGAGTCCGAGTGTTACTATCTGGCCCCTCGCCCTGGTGCTGAAAAAAGAAAAATGATCACTGCAATTCCAAAAAGAGACAAAGGTTGAGAACGAGATGTTCTCCAGATAGGAGGGAACTGGGGCGGTGATGGCCGCTAGATGATTCTCCGTAGATGGGGAGTCTACGATAAGTCACCATACCTCTGGTTCCTACTTTTTTTCTTTCTATTTTTTCATTTTCTTGTCTATCTTCACTGACTTTCTTTCTACTCCTTTGTCTTTGTAGATAATAGAAGAAACAAACCCCCAATATTTCCCAAGAGTCAAGGGATTGGGACGATCTCCTAGATCCGAGATGGGAAATCAACGTCGCCTTCATCCCGGAAGATAACAAGCTCCACCTTTCCGCGCAATAACTTTGTCCATAACACAGCCATCCATATCATCTCCTTTGTCTTCTCTTGAAATCCCACTAGTTCTCACTTCCCAGTCTCTAATTTCCATTTCTAGCACATCTATTTCTTCTAGGTCTAAACGGGAAGACGCGGAATGGGAGCGTCTGTTCAACACCTTACAGTGAGCATTATATCTAGGCGCGCTCGCTTGAGGAGTACTATTATTGGGGACATATCCGAAGAGGAAATGAACGTCCATCCGAGACGCGAGGCCTTAAGTTCTTCCCAGGCGGTTTTAAGTCTTCCTCCCAATTTCGGTGAGACTCATGCTGCTCTTACCTCATTTTCAACTATTCCCCTCACTCATGTTCCTTCAGCGGATGCTTCCCAACAACAATCCTCTTCTAGTATACCCCCTCATCAATCGGATTCGGTGTCCATCCATTCTTCTGGAACTCAAAGGAGGAGGGGAGAACCCTTCTTTGTGGAGTTGGAGAAACTTCCATGGGGTTCCACATGTTCCCACGTCTGTCAACTTCCTCAACGACCCCTATTTTGCACACATTGCGCTTCGTGGGGTCCAGTCTGATACGGACATGGCCACTGCTCGTGGCATGTCAGTCGAGAATCAGCTCTGCTCGCTCAGTCATAGCTTAATTAAGGTACACTCATTCATTTTCTAACTTTATTTACATTCTTTTTTCTTTTGTTGGCTATATGTTTTGGTTTTCTCTTGTTCTTTCCTTTAGGCCATTATTTTCCATAACAGCCTTCAAGTGCATTTTCTTGCCAATAAGCAGATAGTTGCCCAATGGAAGAGGGAGGTTGAAAGCTATCGTGGAGTCCTTGAGACTCAGAGGGCTGAAATTGAGCGGCTCATGAAGCGTGAAGCCAAACTTTAGGGCATGATTAAGGATTTAGCCCAAGGGGCGGCGGCTGCGGTGGCGAAATTCTCCCAGCTTAAGGATTCCTTGAAGGCCACCAAGGAAGAGCTTGAAGAGTCTGAGAGGTGTCAGACCACTTCCTATGAGAATCTGAAGATCGTGGAAGATAAGTTGACTGCTGCTAAGGTGGCTCGGGAAGAAGCCGAGCGGAGATAGAGAGAGACTGAAGATATCTACAAGGCTTTGTTCGACAAAGCTGAGAAAAAGGTCTATCTAGCGGGCTACAAGGATGGGAAGGAAAACCTCCCTCTTAAAGTTTCTTTTGAGGATGCTCCCACTACCGAAGATGCTTTAGTTTCCATGGCTGACGATTTCACCATTCCTGCCGCTGAAGACTCCACCATCCCCATTGTCGACGACGATGCTGCCAACCCTCCTGCTACTGAAGTCATTTTTATCGACGAGTCTCAGCTTTACTTCTGCAATTTGTTCTTTCTTCTCTTCTCTTTTTTTTGTTTTTGTATTTTCCCTTTTTATCAATGAAAGGTCTTTTTCTTCTTGACGTGTTTCATTAGTCTAGTATTTTATACTTTAGCAAGATTTGAGTGAGTAAAGTAGAACTTTAGGAATCGTGTACTTTCAACATCTTTCAACCAAATAATTTTTTCAAATATTTTGAAGAAAAATTATTAAGCAACTTAGTCACATAGCAAATATTCTAAACAACGTATAGCAATTTATTTCTAAATTCCAAATTATTCTAAACAACAATTTAAGTTTAGACTTCAGTATTCAAAGCATTAATTTGAGCTTATTCTAAATAGTACTTTTAAGTTCCAAAATGTAAATCTGTTTTTTCTCACAGTGATTTTCTGCTTTCTGAGTTGTCTCCCGTTCAAAGTGGATGAGTCTTTCCTGTTTCCATTGTGTTTTGTTTCTTTGCTTCTCACATTTTAGAGAGAGTAATTTTCCTTCTCTCAAGGGCTTGGGCCTCTAGACCACCGACCTTTTTCCAGTTTCGATTTTTCTTTTTAGAGAGAAGGTGTCCCCGCTCTCAAGGTTTTAGGGTTTTAAACCATCTACCCGATTTCTATTTTAGAGAGTGGTTTTCGTTCCGCTCTCGATGACTTAGAATTTTATGCCATGGTCATTGCTCATTTTTTTACTTTTTAAAGAGAAGATTTCTCCAACTCTAAAAGGATTATCCTTCTAAGTCGCCGATATTTTTTTTCACAATTTAGAAAGAAGGTTTTTTTCGCTCTCAATGGCTTAGGCTTCTAGGCCGCCAACCTTTTTTTCACGTTTTAGGGAGAAGGTTTCTCTCGCTCTCAAAGGTTTAGGCTTTTAAGCCGCCTACATTTTTCCATATTTTAGAGAGTAGGTTTTGACATCAGTTTTTACGAGAGAAATCGTTGTTTTTTCCTTTTTAGAGGCGTCGTGCTGACCAAGTACGCAACCTATAAATTTTTCTGTACTGTGACATAAAATGAGTGGACGCCCTGGAGTTGGAGGAACAAGTATAGGCGGGTTTTGTAAGTATTGCTTGATCTTCTCAAAAGTATTTTGGCAATCATCATTCAATCCTTCTGTATCACTTTTGCGGAGAAGCTTAAAGATAGGTTCACAAGTCTTAGTTAGTTGTGAGATGAAGCGGTCATGTAATTTAATCTCCCCAAGAAACTTCTAACTTCCTTTTGAGTTTGAGGTAGTGACATATCTATGATGACTCAAACCTTGTCGGGGTCAACTTTTATTTTTTCCTTGCTCACGACAAAACCAAGTAGTTTTCCCTGAAGATGCTGCGAATGTACACTTTGTCAGGTTAAGCTTTAACTGAAACTTTTTTAACCGTTCAAATAGTTTCTGTAGAGTGACAGTGTGATCTTCCCCTTGGCGAGATTTGGCGATAATTTAAATGAATTGTTTCTTAAGGTAACTCACATTCTAGGGTTTTGCCAATTCGGCTCCCTTCTCTGTCATGAGGTGATAGTAGCTGCATCCGCCTACTATTTTGATGATGAAAGGACCTTCCTAAGACGGACCAAACTTTTCTTCTGTTTGGAAGATCTTTTTCAAAACCAAATCTCCTTCCTAAAATTCACGCCTTCTAATTATCTTCTGGAAGTAGGTTTTCCTTTTCTGATTGTAATTAGTTATTTGCACGAGTGCCGTTTCCATTTTTTCTTCTAACAAATCAAGACTTTCTTTCATAAATTCTTTATTCTATAGTTTAGTCAGTTCTGATCTGAGAGTTGGATTTCCTATTTCCACTAGTATAACTGATTTTGTTTTGTAGGTCAAAGCAAATGGTGATTCATTTGTTGCCTCTCTCTAGGAGTTGTTCGGTATTCCCACAATACTACTAGTAATTCTTCTACCCATTTTCCCATTACATACTCTGGGCATTTTTTCATGTTGTCAAGTATGATTTAGTATGATCTTTCAGCCTATCTCTTTTCTTGTAGATAGTAGGGTGTAGAGAATCAGTTGGTAATTTGAAAGTTTTCTCAAAAAGACATCATCATCTCTCTGGTGAATTGAAGTCTGTTGTCAGACACTAATACCCGAGGAATTCCGTATCTGCACACTATATTCTTCCACAGGAATCCCTTTACTTCTTCTTCACAAATCCTAGCAAAGTCTCCTGCTTCAATCCACTTGGTGAAGTAGTCAGCGGCAATTAGCAAGAACCGTTTCTGAGCGGGGAGTGGTTCGACGATGTTCAGAGCCCACTGAATAAATGGCCAAAGACTTGTTACGGTGTTGAGTTCTCCTGTGGCTAATTTTATTACGGGGCAAATCGTTGACACTTGTCGCACTTCTTTGCATATTGCTTGGCATCCCAGTGCATTTTCGATCAGTAATACCCTACATTCAGTATTTTATGGGCTAGAGACCTTCCCTAGGTATGATTCTCGAACACCGCTCCGTGAACTTCTGCTAACACATATTTGACTTCCTTTACTTTTAGACACTTTAGATACAGTCCTGAAAAAGACCGCTTATATAATAAATCATTGATTATGCAGTACGTGACACTTTGTTGCTGAATATTCCTAGCACGAAGTTTGTCTCGGGTAGGATCCCTTCTTTTAGCCAACGTATTACGTCGTCCTGCCAACTTGTTTCCAACCTAGTTTTCACCTCTGCTGCCTCTTCGGCTGCTATGCTTGGCTTTTCTAGAAACTCAACTAGTACACTCCTTTATCGTAGGATTTGTAGTGAGGACCCCAAATTAGCCAATGCGTCCGCGTGCCCGTTTTTCGCTCTTGGGATATGGTGGATTTCAAAACTTTTTAGTTTCTTGAGCAGTCCATTTGCCTACTGTACGTAACTAATCATTCTTTTGTCCTTTTCCATGAACTCCCATGTTACCTACTTTACTACCAACATTGAATCACAAAAGATTTTTATTTCATTTACCTCTAATTCCCGTAACAAAGTGATTCCAGCTATTAGGGCTTCGTGCTCGGCTTTATTGTTTGAGGCGTCGAATCCAAATGAGATGGAGTGTTCGAGTGTTTCGCCAAAAGAAGTTCGTAGTACCACTCCCACTTCGACTCCTTTATTATTTGAGGCTTCGTCAACGTATAATTCTCATGTCCCATTTTTGATTACTCGTTGTCCTCTTTCTGACTCCTCGTTGGCACAAACGTAAAGTCTGCGACAAAATCGGCTAAGGCTTGCCCTTTAATTAATGTTATTGGTATGTAGCGGATTTTGTATTGGCTTAACTAGATTACCCACTTTGCCGTTCTTTCGCTTATTTCGGGTGAATGCATGAGATTTCTAATTGGCAAATTCGTTAGTACCCTTATGGTGTGTGTCTAAAAGTAGGGTCTTTGTTTCCTTGCGGCTACTACAACGGTCAATATTAATTTTTCCATCCTTTTGTAACGGGTCTTGGCTACAACTAGACTTTTGCTGATGAAGTATACTGGCTTCTGCTTCTTGTCAAGTACTCTTTCATCTTGCTAAGAGCTTCCTCACACTCTCCATCCCATCCCTCTATTGAATTCTTCCTAAGATTTGTGAAGAATGACTTACACTTGTTGGTTGATCTTGAAAAGAATCTAATAAATGCCGCCAATCTTCCCGTTAAAGCTTGTGTTTCCTTCAAATTTTGTGGGGATTTCAACTCCATTATGACTTTTACTTGATCTGGGTTGACCTTAATTCCTCGCCGCATAACTAAGTGGCCGAGGAATTTTCCAGCCGCCATTCCGAATGTGCATTTTTCTGGATTCAACTTCATCGAATTCTTCCTTAGGATGGAAAAGGCCTCACAAAGGTTTCCAATGTGATCTTTACTCTCTCAACTCTTTACCAGCATGTCATCTATGTAAACATCCATGGTTTTTACAATCTGCACTCCGAAGATTCTATTTACCAACCTTTGATAGGTTATACCTGCATTTTTTAAACCAACAAACATTACCTTATAACAAAATGTACCATGTTCAGTTATGAAAGATGTTTTCTCCTGGTCAGACTCGAACATTTTCACTTGGTTGTATCCTAACAAGGCATTCATGAAGCTCAGAAGTTCGTGTCCTAAGGTGGCGTCCACCATCTGATCTATTATGGGTAACAGATATCTGTCTTTCCAGGCAAGCCTTGTTTAGATTTTTGAAGTCCACACAAATCCTCCATTTACCGCTTTTTTTTACCATGACAACATTAGCGGTCCATTCTAGGTAATCAGCCTCCTTGATGAAATTCTCTTTTAGTAGTTTAACAACTTCTTCTTTAATGACCATGTTTCTTTATGGTGTGAAACTCCTTTTTCACCACTCCACTGGTTTAACTGAAGGGTCAGTATTCAGTTTATGACATATTACATTTTTTGGTATACTTGGCATCTCCTGAGCGGTGGTTGTAAAAATGTCCTTTCTCCGTAGAAAATCAGTCAAATTTTCCTTCTCCTTTTCCTCTTGGTGGGCCCCAATATTCGTCATATTCTGTGTTTCTTCATCTAAGCAAATGTGTTCGATTTCTTCTCCTGCCTCGTACCTAGGGCCCACCCGTGCATCCTTCTGTGATTGTTATTTCTCATCTCCCTCCACTAACCTTTTTTCTACTTTTACCATCTTCTGTTTCCTCGCTGATTACATTGCGCTTACCGTGTAGATCTGGCGGCAGCTGGGTCTCCTTTTATAGTTTTGATTCCTTTAGGGGATGGATATTTCAGCACTTAGTAGTACGTGGATTGTACCGCCTTCACTTTATGTAATCAGGTTCTCCCCAAAATAGCGTTGTAAGGGGACGACGTGTCAAGCACCATAAATTTGGTGAGGTAATTGAATGGTTCTGGATGACAGGGAGGTTGGTCAATCCTTCTGAGTAGCTCACAGTCCCGTTGAAGCCCACCAGTGGCAGCGGCAAACCTTGTAGTTGTCATTCCCCCATAGACATTTCTTCAAATGTTGATTGATGGAGAATAATGATGGAACTAACATCGTCAATCAACACTCTTCTCAGTAGAAAGTTTTCTACTTGTATTGAGATGGCAAGGGCATTGTTATGACGTTTGTTATGCTCCAAGTCCGTGTCACTAAAAATAAGTGGGGGATTCCCGCTTTCATTGGCGGTGCCTTCCGATTTCCAGCTTCCTTCCAATAGTGGTTTTTTGCTATACACTTTCCTTTCTTTTCTTTTAGTCCCTTGTGGTTCAGTTAAAGTGATGATGGTGTCGACTATTCGAAGAGACTGCTTCTTGTAATCCATTTTCCCCATCACGGGTACTCTTTTAGTTTCCTGTTGTGGTTCCTCCCTCTTCATAAATTGATTAAGGTATCCTTCTTTTACCAGTTTCTTCACATAGCCCTTCAATTGGAAGCAATCTTTTGTAAAATGTCCATTGCTCTTGTGGAATGAGCAGTATTTATGCTTATACACGTGGTTTGGCTCCCTTGTAAGTAGGGTCGGTCTTTTCAGCCAAGGTTTATCTTTTATCATCTCCAAGACCTGGTTTATTGAGACAGTGAACGGGGCGTAGACCCTGTCTCTAGGATGTATGTTATCCGCGGGTCTCCTTCGAGCGGCGGTTCTGTTTCGCTTGGTGTCTCCCCACTCATCTTCTTTTTCTGTTCTATGATTCTACTTTCTGCCTAGCACCACTCTTCTTTCTTTGACTTGTTAATCCGTCATCCCGCTTGTTCTAATAAACTTCTTTTTTCTTCCTCCAACGTGATGTATGCTTGCGTTCTTTGGAAAGTCTCTGCTATGGTCAGGGGCTTTATCTTTGATAAACCTTCAAAGAAGGCTAATTCTGGATCCAACCATCGTCCAAAGGCTAGTCTTGCCACTTTGTCCTCACAACTTTCCACCTTGGCCATTTCCTCCTTGAATCTACGAGTGTATTCCCGAAGTGTTTCTTTTTTCTTCTAGGTGGATATCGTCAGAAGGTAGTCTAAATCCTCCATTATTGCCCAGTAAGTAGATTACTGTACCAAGAAGGCAGTGGACATGACAGTAAAGTTAGTAATGGATTGAGCAGGGATGGAGTGATACCATTTGAGTGTAGTCCCGTCTAGACTTGTGGGTAATATCCTACACATCAACGCGTCTTCATGCTGGTATAACGCCATAACTTGCTTGAACTGTCTGAGATGATTAACAGGCTCAGACTTCCCTTTAAAATATTTGAATTTAGGTGACACAAACTTCCTCAGAATCGAGGATTCTATGATTTTTTGACATAATAGAGTTCTGGTGAGTGATTTTAAGTCAGTTTATCCCGTCTTTCCTAGGCTCCTCAGTTCCATCATCTTTATTTCCATCATCACTTCCATGACAACTTCCGTCATGACTTTTGGTGGGTAAATTTCTCCCTTCCTCCTCTTTTTCATGTTCCTTGGACTGAACTTCCCCGTCTTCATTCTCTACGCTCCTACTATTTTCATTGTCGCCTTCTTGGCAGTTCTCCATTCCCTCAAGGTTAGTAAGCTAGCTGACTTCTACCCGTGTTTGTGTAAGGGCCGGTTGCAATGCAGCGATATGTTCCTGCATCGTCTGCCATGCGTTGTGTAGTGTTTCGGCATTTCGCTGTTCCATTTCTTGCATTCAGCTTAGGATGGTCCGAAGCATCTTAGCTGGGGGAGCATGGTGATTAGCTTGTTTATCCCTATTCTCGTTCCCTTCGTTGAGGGCAGTATTTAACCTGGTTCGAGGGATGGTTTGGTTTTCTAGAGGATATCTTTGAGGTTGTTTCTCTTCTCTCAATAAAAGCATCAAAATGTAAATAATTTTTTCTGTTTGGTCTAGAGAATATCGATAATGCCTAATTTATATAAGTGTTAATTAGAAAAAAAAGGGAGGAGAATTTAAGAGTAAGAGAAGAATGGAAGAATCTCAAGGTTAGAGTTGTATATTACATGTCCCCCTTCCTCTAGTACATTGGCATTTATACAGGCTTCCCAAATCCCATGAGTTAATTAAAATAATAAGATAAATGGAAGCACTCATTACATCTAGGGATCCTACCCGTTCGTGGGGGTCATTCTGCTGGATATAACCCTTTTTGTCATTTCTGTCTCGCTCAGCCATCAATCAATCACGGCGACTTGGCGATTTCTTATATATTCGAGCCAATCAATCACAGTCACTGTCCTTTGTCTGTCATTTTGGGTCTTTCCGTATGTCTCCGTTCTTCTTCTTATCCGTTCCTTTTCATTCTGACGGGGTCTCCCGCTTCAGCATTCTTTCCCGTTCTGACGAGATCTCCCACTTCAGGGTTCTTTCCCGTTCTGACGAGGTCTCCCGCTTCACCGTTCTTTGCCGCTCTGACGGGGTCTCCCGCTTCACCGTTCTTTGCCGCTCTGATGGGGTCTCCCGTTTCAGCGTTCTTTCCCGCTCTGACGGGGTCTCCCGCTTCAGCATTCTTTCCCGCTATGATGGGGTCTCCCGCTTCAGCGTTCTTTCCCGTTTTGACGGGGTCTTCGACTTCAGCGTTCTTTCCCGCCCTGACGAGATCTTCCGCTTCAGCGCTCTTTCCTAATCTGACGAGGTCTCCTGCTTCTGCGCTCTTTCCCGCTTAGCCCCCAATCTTGCCATCTCCGTGGTCCACGCGACCTCTCAATATTCGTTCTTTCTGTATACGTGTCTTGAGTGAGTTTTTTTTTTGTTCAATTGTCATGAAACCTAAATAAATTTGAGCAAGATTTCGAAAAGAGTTAAGCCTAGGATATTTTAAGGGATTGGATATTTTCTAAAATAACCTTAATCAATTTCATAGTTATTAGTAAGCCAAATAAAACTAAAATAAAGATTAAATACCGACATGGGCAAATACTAAATAAAATTGCTTGAGTGCTTGAACTACAAGTCAGAAATTCAACAACAAGAACTGAATGAGTCCAAAATTGTAATTAATGAAGGAGGAGAAGGTCGCTTGATAGTTGTTTGAGCTAGGCTTGGATTTTCTCCATGTATGGTGGCTTTGGGAGAACGTCAATGAAGGTTTTTGATGTTCGCGTGCCTTCAGATTGGATTGCCTTCAACCTTGCTTGGCCCTGCTTTTATAGACGCTCCTCATAGAATCTTGGCGCCAAACTTCCATCGCGTGCTCACCCGTCACTAGCATCCTCTTGGCGTGGTGCAATGACTTTTGACTCGTGCGAAGGTGGATATTGGCCGTTGCTTTGTGGTCCATTGTTCTGTTACTTCTTGGGGCAAGAAATTCTCTGATGGCCAGTGAGCCTTTTCCTGTTTCGGTGAATGACAACCGTTGATGCGCTAAATGCACCCCTATATTCTCTTTTCAGCAAATGGGAGGGTTTTTGTTTTATAATACGGATCCCTGCAATCTACTTCCTCGCTTTCCGGATGAGTGCAAATTGGTTCTGTACTTGCTATGGTTTTATATGGATTGATTTGTTTGCTTTTCTTGACTCATTTTGGATGTCGGCTAAGTTACACAAGCAAAACAAGCTTAGGGATTGTGTGGGCATCCTATTTGAGTTGTGGGTATTGATGTTGGGCGTCTCTTTTTGTTCAAGCCGTCGGATTAGGCTGTACGGGTATTGGATCAATATATTTGATGGATTATTTGTCTTGGGCATATGTAGAACTGTCAATTTTGGGCTTGGTAAAATTTTGGGTATCAACTCTAATTTTAACAAATTTGTTAATTCCTCCTAGTTTTTATATATTCCTTTTAGTTTTCCTTTCCTTCTTAGCCTAAAATTGGGCTACTGAAATTTGTCCTGAGATCTACTATATTGTAGCAATCAACCATCAATGTTGGTTCATAAAAAGAAAAAGAAAGAAAATTTTGAGAAAGGGTTTAGAACTTTATTCTTATGTTGGATTTGGTTAGATTATAAGTGAGTTAAAGAGAGACCAATTTGAACAACTGTAGTTGAAGACCGTGTGTGAATGAATATTTGAAGAAGTGAGTGAGCAAGACAAAATAATAGAGGATGAAGATGTAATAGAGGAAGAAGATATAGAGGAAGAGGATGAAGAATAGACAGAGGAAAGGGTTAAGACCTTGAAAAGTTTCCTTAAATGAAGGATTTATTAGATTTTTTAACTAAATATGGAAAAGTTGAGATAAATAAATGCTTCAATAACGCGCTATTATTGAGAGTTATACAGAAAAGTAGATTCATATGATAAATAAAAAATAAAAAATTTTAGTGATCTTAGAGTATACATTTATGAAGTTTTCAAAAAGAGTATATTTATCTAAAATACTTTTTTGAAATGGTATATTTTTATAAATATTCCTATTATTTTGCTAGATTTTATATAAACGGTAAACCCACAATAAATTTTTGAAGTATGAAATTTTTTTATTTAAAATTTTTAAATTCGAGTTGAGCTAATATATTTGAAAATAGTTCAATATATCTGATCGGTTGGTAAGATTTATTTGATTAAAATCATGTGTTGTTGCAATTGTTCATCATACTGCTTTCTGGTTTGTAAATTAGCCACGGTTTTGCTTCCATTCCTTGGTGTGGATGATTTTGAGGATGGGGCTTTTCTAGAGTGATTATTGTAGTATGCGGCCACACGTTAGCCGTAATAATGAGAGTGATTATTGTAGTATGCGGCTACAATGTGATCGTTAGCCATAATAATAACATGTGTATTGTGAGTCTCACAACATATTTTAATATATTAATTGTAAGACCCATTTGGATGTTTTGGTGTCAAAGTAAAATGATAGGGTAATGGGTAGTTAGTTTTCCATTTGTAGTTAAGTATTTAATATGTTAGTTGAGTTTGGTAGTTTTTTCTATTAGTTCGTTTTTTCTTTCTTATTGTACATCGTCATTTTCATTAAATAACAACTCAAATTTTTTAAACACAATATTCATTTTTCAACTCAACCAAATAATTTATTTTACTTCATTTCATCCAAGTAATTAGCTCATCCTACTATTGTAGGGGAGAAAAAATACACAGACGAAAGCTCACTCAATAATATTTTCAAACAAAGCTCAATATTCGTATTTCTCAAATATGACCCATATTGAATCCAAATTGAGGATTCCAACGTGATCGAAGTCACCATGATGACCGAGACACTCTCTACGACCAGATCGATGGACACGACCCCACCTATATTTACACTACCGAGGTCACACGGATGACGAGATAATCTCATACCTAAGATTGTGGCTACTCGAGATAGTTGATATCATTGATATTAATCAGTCATACAATGAAAAGATAAGCAAACATCAAATCTATCAGGTAATCTCAATAGTTGTTAAAGATGATAAGATTAGAGAATATTCTTCATGAATATCTCTATTTCTTATTAGAATAAAGAAGAAGATATATTGAATATGAACATTTGATTGATACAGAAAATCATTTTAAATATATAACGATCTTCATTAAATGGTAAGCAATTCTCCACAATACTAATTTTTCCTAAAATACTCTACTGACTTGATCGTCGGAGTGCAGTATGTGGGGAGCCCCCACGGTGCACCGCCTACTATTCTCATGATCTTTCTTGATTTTTTCATTCCCTTGGATGAATCATCAAGCGTCAGACCTTCTCCACGTCAAGAACTGCCGCCAAAATGAAGGAGCAACTCTCCTCCATTACCGAAACTTCAAACTTAGATCTACAAAAAAAGATGCAATTTCAAACCCCCAATGCACCTGTAAAAACATTCAAATGAGGACTTCTGGTATTTTAAAGCCATTCCCGCCGAAAACGGACATCGGCAGAAGTCTCACGCTCCCCACACGCTCCGACGATGCGCCACCTCCATCGTTACCCAGATTCACCTCCTCGGGTTAACCTACCTAGCACATAACCCATGGGTCCTGCCAATGAGCCCAATAGAGAGCTCGCTTGTTGCCCGTGGACCAATAGAAGAAGGCCCAGACCTTCCCCTAGCACGAGGCCCAGACCTTCCCCTAGCACAATATCACTTTCTTGTCATGATAAAATATAATAATCTATCAGGCAATCTCAATGGTTATTAAAGAGGATAAGATGATAACCAAAATATCCTGATTAGAGAATATTTTCAATGAATATCTCCATTCCTTATCAGAATAAAGAATCAGATACATTGAACCTAGAGGTTTGGTTGATACAGAAAATCATTATAAATATATGATGATCTCTATTAATTGGTAAGCAATTCTCCGCAATACTAATTTTCCCTAAAACACCCTACTGACTTGATCGTCGGAGTGCATTAGATGAGGCACCCCCACGGTGCCCTGCCTACTGCTTTCATGATCTTTCTCAATTTTTACAGACCCTTGGATGAATCACCGAGCGACGCATGACGATCCATTCGACAGTCGATGCTGACGTATTTTTCGCATCAACAACTACTAAGGAAATAATGTATTTAGGGTTATTGAATTTTAATTGACATTTATATTTAGATGTAGCCATTATATTTTTTACTGTTTTAATTACTTAAGTTTTGTTTACTTTTAATATTTTTGTAGTGTTAATATTAATGTGATTCATTTCGTTATGCTTATTACATGGCTAAATCCCTTCTCAATATTCATTTAGTTAGATTTATAGTTAGACTGCACTATGTTTGTCTTAGTTTTATTGTTCTGTAGTGTTTTGGGATAATTTTTTGCTATTTTAGTTTGATGTTTTACTGTTTTAAAAAAGACAGTAAAAAGTAGCGATAAATATTTGTTTGCTTAAGTTTTCTTTAAGCAATTAAAAATGACATACTTGTTTTATTTTTACGGGTTTGAAAAAAAAACAGTAAAATTTAGTTTGCTGAAGTAAAAATTTGGTTTAATTTTTTACTGACTTCTATCCTCTTCTCTTTCAATAGCAATAAAAATGAACATATTTTTTAAAAAATGACCAATTTTGTCTGACTTTTTACTATCTCAGTTACTTAGTTACATTTTTTACTCGTTTCCCACACACAATATTGGTGATTTTAATTGGTAGTAATTTATCTAAAAATTGATGGAAGGAGCAGAAGATGATATTCTTGAGCGTTATATAGGACTAAATGTCGATGGTATAGAAGTGTGTTCTTGTAATACCCCGACCCTTCGTAAATGAGCATTTTCGTAAAATTGATTTAAAAGATAAATTTGATTTTTAAAAGGGATTTTTTGTAATTTTTGTAAAGTTATTTTAAGTAGATGATATTATTTTTAAATTTGATTTCTTTAAATTTTAAAAAAGATTATATTTGTATTTTCAAACTCTAACTCTTTTTTATAAGTATGTATACCTTAGTATAACCTAACCCTATTTGTTTTTCCTTGATTCGGCAATCTCACCCCTCTAATTGAATCTCACTCAATCCATACATGTCTTTACACCCTAAATCAATCCTAACTTAATATTATATATATATNTATTCTACTCATTCTCTCTCCCTTGGTAGCCCCCAGCGAAACCCCTTTTTGTTTCCCTCTCCTTTTCCATTCTCATTCAGCTCCTCCATTATCACCTCCTAGCTTGCATCTTTGGTAAGCTCATTGTTCTCCTTTCTTTTCTTTCCCTTCTTTACGATCATTCTCCTTTTCCTTCTTCTGTGTATCTCTCTTTTTCGGTCTCCCTCTTTGCTTTCCCCCTGCTCTCTCTTTGGTCTCGCGCAACCCAGTAAATAAACTCTCTGTTTTTCTTCCACTTTGCTTCCCTTTGCAATTTTCATGCCTCCAACGCCTTCCTCCCTCTAAATAAAAGCTCTCTCTTTCTTTTCATTTCTATCCTTAGTGGTCTCTCTCTGCTTTATTTTTTTCCTTGCCTCATCTCATTCTCTCTCTATAATTCATGCCCTTTATTTCTTTGTTCGATCTCTCTCTCTTTTTGATTCGTCTCTCTTTCTCTCATTAATTCTCGCTGATTTTTGTCTCTCTTATTCACTCTCAGTTTCTTTTCCTTCTTGCCTTGCTCATTACCTATTTTTCTCTTCTTTTACTTTGTCTTCCTCTCCCTATTTCTTTCCCTCTCTATGTTTCTTTTATCTTTTCCTCTGCTTCTTTGTAACCCTCTGTTGCTCTCCCTCCCTCCCTCTGTTTCTCTCTCTCAGCTATCCCCATGTTCTTTCTTTTTTCCCCTCTATTTTTATGGACTTCAACTAGGTCTTGCGACCCAGTTGGTTGCTCACCCGACCCAGATTAGTCTGGCCCAAATCGGTCCAGTTAAATCAAATCGGGCCAATAAAACCAATCCAAACTGATTCATTTGCTCGAGCTGGTTCAGCCCAACCAAACCGACTATTTTAGACCAACCAAACCAAGTTGAACTGGTACTGCTTTGATCATTTTACACCCAGTCAATAATTGCTAATTTTTTTTATTCTTATCAATTGAGGTAAGTGGGCTTACATGATGGTGTGACTCCCGATGTTATAATAGTATATCATGTATTTATATTTATTATATGTTCAACTATTTGTTTGATGATGTTTATATTCGTGAATACTTTGGTGTTTAAATAATGATCAGTTATCAATGTAATTATCATGAGATAAATGTTTGAGTATGACTGATTTTATGTTAGTATGTTGTCATGTTTAATTATGTTACATGTATCAACATGCATTATATGTTTACTTGTGAACCATATGATCAATCATTATCATGCATTGGATTCTACAAGTTATCAAGTTAATTCAGTCAAGTGGTAATTAAGTAAGATATGAACTTAAGCACGACCCTTAGTTAACAAGAAATCAGGAATGTTCACATTTTGTTCTGTTATACGAATGAGGTGTCATCTTTTAATGCTTTTGTCACACATAGGGTGTCATCTTTTAATGCTTTTGTCACACATAAGGTGTCATCTGTTCATGTTTTGATCGAACATTGGGTGTCATCTGTAAATTTTATTCGTCACTCATGAGCTGCCATCTGTTCATGTTTTCCGTCACCTATGAATGTCATTTATTTCGCCATTCAATGTGTGTCATTTGTTTCGTCGCTCAACGTGTGTCATTTGTTTCTTCGCCCAATTCATCATGATGTGTTTCAGTTGACGTGTGATCAGTTCTGATTAGGTTGTTAAGTAGAGGATATGCCAAGACAAGATATGAATAAGTTTATTATATGATTCTGTTTGAGACACGTGTTCTCTACATGCTATGTTAAGCCATGTCATGCTCAATTACGTTACTTTATTTCATCTATGATATATGTCTTGTTCAGTTATGTTCTGTCATGATTGCATTCGTGACATGTGGATGCATGTTATTATGTGAGTTTGCTTACTGGGTATTTTATAATACTCATCCCCCCCCCACAGTTGTTTATGATGCGGATGGTGGTGGCGATCAACATGAGTGAGAGACTGTTATAACTAGTTGAATTAGAGGAATTTATGTTTTCAGTTCATGAATTGATTTAAAAATTGAGAAAACATTTTCTGTTTAACTCAGTAGTTTATTTTACGTTCTGTTTTTTTACGAAATATGATTACTGAAAACTTCATGAATTATGAATTTCAAGTTTTGACTTTATTTCTGTTTTTGAGGTTTAATTAATTATGCATTTAAGACACTTTATCGCTTCCACTATTTAATGATTAAGATTTTGATCATGGATAAGTTAATGCTTCCACTATTTAAGATCAAGATTTTTCAATCATGGGTAAATTAAGAATTTCAATTTGAGAATTTCCTCAAATAGGGTTCGTTTCGAATTGGGGATTTTAAAATTGTGAAATTACACATATGTTAAACCCTCGGGGATTGGGGCGTTACAGTTCTGATTTTTATAACAAGAATGGTTTACAACTTGATTTTAGCATAAGAAAAACATAAAGACGATCTGAAAAGTATGGGAACCCAATGGTTATTAATTTTGTTTGCTCAAAAGAAGGCTTTCATAAAAACTCTGATCCATTACAAGAGAATATGATAGAAAGGGTGTTGAAGAGTTATCCACTTCATTTTAGAACATAACCATGAACTGGCTAGGCTTGAGGAAAGATGATTTCTTCGATCTGAATGAAAAATTATTGATGCTAAAAATGTATCATACAAACTACGATTGATTTAGGCGTGAGAACAAAAACAACATACTCATTCATGGTTAATGAGTCTGGGGGAGTAAGTTCTGTTAGGTTTACAAGGAGAGATTGCTATTTCGCGAATATACAAAGTTTTCAACTAATTGAGGTAGGAGACACACAAAGTGTGATGAATATTGTTAAAACCAAGCAAGAGGATGATTGATGAATGTCTTTTACACTCATATTTTAGACACTCTTAGCATTAATTTTGTTGGTTTATTGAGATTCATTGCTTGATTTATATTTCTTTTTCTTTTTGTTTTGTAGATGAGATATTCTAGCGCACTTTGAGGTGATTTTGGAAGATTGGGAAGGCAAAAAAGTGGAATCAAAAGTGATCAATGGAAGGATCTGGGTAGAATGGCCAGCATCGCTAGCTTCTAACGCCGCGACGCTGACACACAAGGCGGGAGGTAGTAGCGTTGTGATGCTAGCGCGTGAAGACAAAGATCAGTCAGTGCCGTGACGCTAGCTTTCCAGTGCCGTGACGTTGGCACGAAGTCAAGCAACAAAATCACCATCGTCGCGACCCTAGCGCAATTTAGATATTTTATGCGATTTGTTTTGCTCCAATCTTATCCTTGATGATCCCTAGAGTATAAATAGAATATTTTTGGGTTATTTTGACATTTTTGGACGTGACAGGCAAGAAAAAAGCTCTTGGAGAGGAGAAGAACAAGATCTAACCAGGAAACGAATATCAACTCCAAATTCCTCTTAAAATCCAGTCTTTCTTCTCCTTTTCTCTATGTTCATGAATATTGTTAGGATATTTTTTTATTTTAGTATGTTTTAGTTTTCCAATCTAGGGTTACCTTGAATGTTCTTTATTTTATATTTTCAATATAATCGATGTTTATTCATTATTGCTGAGTATTATGATATATTCTTAATGTTTGTAATTGTCTGACTAACAATTATATGATTTGAGATTTAATTCTAAGACTGAGAAGTTAAGTTTAAATGTTTCCTATGTTTTTTTACACCATTAGAATTTTATAAGTTAGAGATAATTATGAATCTATTGTAGCAATTATAATTTTATATACTTAATGAGATTTCATATATTTAATCTTGATAGTGATGTGGGATTTGTATACTTGAATCATTATTATTGATGCTTAAGAGAAATTAATAATTACATTAGAGAAATTCGTTGTCAGGATTATAACAAATATTGATTGATTGAGATTTAAAATTTTGAGCTTGATTGGCTTGGTGAAATCGGAATCCCTAGAACTTTGAATCATTGAAATTCGTATTATTTTTACTTAATAATCTTAATTATTTTTAGTTTAATATTACATAAAAATCCCACTTTTTGATATTCTCAATGAAAATTAGGGTCTAGGTGCTTTTAATAATTAATATCAGTCAATATTTGTGGATGATACTCTATATTCATAGAATTTTATTACTTGACAACGATAGTGTACACTTGCACTTTCAAAATAATTGCAACAAGTTTTTGGCGTTGTTGCTATGGATTGATTTTGTTAATTAATATTGGAATTATGTATCCCTAATTTTATTTTGAGTTTTTATTTTATTTTCTTTATGGTTTTTTCTTGTTTTGAGTTCTCACGCGTTTTCTCAAGTGTATCAGACAGTTTGTAATTGAGCAAACTTGTTGTCAAAATAGAAAAGTGTTGAGACAAGCTTATAGACAACCTCAATAAAGAATGGGTCACGTTAGAGAGAATTCTGAAAGATTCATGAAGTTCATGAAGTCGATGCTCTTACCCTTCTCACAGATCAAGTAGCTACAATATCCAAGCAATTGATCTCTTTCACCGCCAATGCTAGTGTTATTCATGCTACACAGGAAGTTTGTAACTTATGTAATGGACCTCATTCTAGTGTTGAATACCAAGTTGGTAACCCCTTTACTCCTTCTCAGCCAAAACATGTTAATTTTGTTGATAATTACAACAGGTAAAATAATCTATTCTCTAACACCTATAACCAATGATGGCGAAATCACCATAATTTCTCTTGAAAAAATAGTCAGAGTGTGATTAATCCACCTGTTACTACTCAGTCTCATTTTCAACCTTAGTAACCTAAAATTTCTCTAGAAGATACTCTTGCCCACCTTACAGTCAATACTAATAAATTTATGGCAAGAACGAATGCTACACTTCAAAGGCAAGAAACTAGTTTTCAAAGTCTAGCTGCTTCTATTCAGAAATTTAGAGCTTTAAATGGGTCAACTACTAGAAATACTCACTCAAAGATCAAAACATTCTCTACCGAACAAAAATGAGAGGAATCCAAAAGAACAAGTAAACGTCATTACCCTTCGTAGTGGAAAGGAGTTAGCAGAACTGAAAAAGTAACAGTTGGAAGTTCTCAGTCAATTGAAGCACAGACTGAGATTGTAGGTGATGATTTTATTGAGAATACTAGAAAATAAAGAAGATAAGCCTAAGTGAAAGCTCTTTCATGATAATCCTCCACCTTATGTCCCACCTATTCCATACCCTCAGCGGTTCCAGAATCAGAAATTGAACAAGCAGTTTTCCAAGTTTCCTTGTGTGTTTAAGAAACTAAATATCAACATTACTTTTGCCGATGCTTTGGAACAAATATCAAGCTATGCCAAATTCATGAAGAAAATTCTCTCGAACAAGAGAAAGCTAGAGGAGTAGAGACAGTTGCATTTAGGAGTGCAGTGTTATCTCACAAAATGAATTTCCCCCGAAGTTAAATGATCCTGGAAGTTTTTCTATCCCATGCACCATTGGCGATTCTAATTTTGAAATCATGCCTTTCTCAGTTTACAAGAAGCTAGGTCTTGGAGAAGTTAACCTCACAACTGTCTCTTTATATTTAAATGATCGTTCTATTAAATATTTGTTGAGGGTTATGTCCTTAAAGCATGTATATTGACATTTTGGTATGAGATTTAAAGAGGATTACATTTTCTTATAATTATTCTTTTAAATTATTGTTGAACAATTTATATAAATATCTAAAAATTTCATGTTCATTAATGAGACTATCATCTTATATTAGTACGAGAGGATTAAGATCATAGATAATGAATAGAATTGCTATGAACATATTAAAGTATGAATGTTTAATTAATGGTTGCTAGTACGGTTCACTAAGCATTACAAATGTGTGTGATTTAGATCTAGATCATTGATGTGGATAGACATCTTAGTGAAGGTACTTTATATAATAAAATTATATATGACATGACCAATGCAAATTAATATCTTTATTAACGTGACATTTATCATAAAGATTTAATACACATCAATTCGATGATCATATATAGATCAGTCTTAATCCTGAGTAGTCATGAACTTCTATGCATGCCTACTTGATCTTTTGATTCACTCTTTAAGGTCTATTTGTTAATCATACTAGTGACTTTTGTTTTCGAGATTGAGTGATGTGGATGGCTAGGGACATGATCTTACAAGATTTGGAATCTAAGCTTTCCTAACGGATCGAATATTAGTTCCCTTAAGTGTTAATTCTGGAACTGAATGGTTATTGAGGTTTAATTTATAATAAGATTATAAATCAGTCATTCATTGGTGGATTAATGGTACTTAAGGATCAATAGATAATTAGAAGAGTAAATCAGTAATTTTGACCAGTTCTAATTTATGAACCAATAATTGAATCGCAAAAATACATGAAATGATTATGTCAGTATACTACATGATAATACTCTGTAAATACATTCTATAATTTCTAAGAATGTAATTCCATATTTATAGTGGAGTAATAATACAATTAATAAATAATATTATTTAATTAAAGAGTTTAATTAATAATCTGATTTATTGGAGCTTAGGATTATAGATCCACGGACCCTGAGCCACCTCTATACTACTGTCTAGGATGTGAATTTTTCAGGACATGAAAAAAGAACTGACTTGCAAAAGTAATTCTTTATTCTGGGGCAAATATATAATTCTGAGATAATTATGTGTGATTAATAAATTGAATTTTTTATATGTTTAAATATAATTTTCAGATATATATAATCATCGATTTTTTTAATTATCGATAACTGAGACAGAATATCTAATTTGTGAAATAAGATAATTAAATTATTACTAGATAATAATTTAAATCAACTAAATCTGTTATTTGTGAAATAATAGATAAATTAGTTGATAGGAATAATCAGATAAGTTAATTTTGAATTAACTGATATATGGATAATTATTTGATTAAAATAAATATTTAATTCATAGTAATTGTCACGTGTCAATCACTGACAAGGTATTAGAAATTGTCATGGACTACTGTGGTGCCACATGGCACAACAGTAGTGAGTGTGCAACACTGTAGTGTCACATGGCACTATAGTGGTGCCATGAGGCATTGTGCTTGCTCACGGCACACTGCAGTATCATGTGGCACTGCATTTATGTGTAGTGGGTACTTTTATAATTAAATATTATCTCAGTTTATCCCTAAAAATATGATATGCCATTATCTGGAATATATACAGATATTATTCTAATTGCCTAAGTTGTTGAAAGAAGATGAGAGAATCAAGTTATTAGATCATCCGTTCATCAATCAAGAGTTGAATTTAGTACACAATTGATGTCAGAGAGATTTTCTTCTGTGATTATACGTTAATCAAATCTTTAAAAGAATAAGCATCACGTTCATTTAGAGAATCATCTCACTAAAGTCCTTCGTAGTAAATCTCTAGATCTCATGTGTGGAGAACATCTAGAGATATAAAAAATGTCTTGTAATATTCTACATGCCCACACACGTGCTAGTGTGTTGAAGATTGATTTTAAAATCTTGGTGCGGATCTCGGAGTCTATTAATCGTTGGAACGATTTCGTGGGAACGGATGATCGATCGATTTTTACAAGGACACTTGATATAGACTACAAGAGGTATATGATTCCTAACCTTGTATGTTGTAAATTTAACTTATAAATATATAATGGATCTCGACTGATTGAAAAAGAGTTTTTAATAAAAATTGTTTTTGGGTTATCGTGGAGTTGCACAAGTTTTGTTTTATTAAAAGATTCGATTTTTATTAAACTTTAACTTTTAAAAAGGCAACGCGCTTTCACGCTTCCGCCGCGTACGCGCCTCGACAATCAGCAAGCGGTATCAAAACGGTTTTTATATATTTATATGTTAAATTGTGTGTGAGTTTTCTTGCATTATTCATATAATATGAGATATGTATGGTGATGGATGGTTATGTTCTTTGAATGTATGAAAAATAATGGATCGTTAATTGTATGGTGTATTAGTTTAGACTTTATTTTAATTTTTTCTAGATCTTGTGTAAGCCGATGTGGGCTTAGAAATTTTGTATTTTTATTTTGAATATTATTATAATTATTCCAAATGTGAAAAGATGAACACACGAGACGAACGGTGAGAATTTACTGTTCACGCGAAAACATTGTTCTTCCGCGAATCACTGTTCATCCTGTGAAAGCACTGTTCACCCTCGAAAACACTGGACATTTACTAGAACAGTGTCGCGGTACTATACCGATGGTGAACAGTGCCAGCAGTGGTAACGAGCTGTGAGCGGTGAGACGGGCAGCGGTGGTAATGGGCGGCAAAAACACTGTTCATAAATTTTCCACTTTATCCATTTTATCTCTATCATTAGATCTCAAATATTTGATCTCCTCCTCTCATCTCTCCACAGGCACAAATTTTTCTCGCTCCTGTCCTCATTTGGAGACAACATGAATAATGCAGAGAATGACAACGAGAAAATCTAATACTAATTTAGGGAAGTTCTCTTTACTTACTTCTTTAACATTTTTCGTTGAGGATGATTAAAGTTTTGGCTTTAGGGATGATGGCATTTAACTTCATATTTTTGTTGCTTTGTTTTATTTCGTTGTTTATATTCTATGTAATCTTATTTCATTTGCTTTCTTATTTATTCAAATTTTTAAAAAAAATTGACAATTTGTAGTAGACAATACTAACGCCTATTATGAGATTAGTTTTGATTTATTGATAAGTTTGAAAAAGATGGATGAATTTGTGTATCTATGTGTGTTTGAACTATTTGTTGATTTGCATTTCACTAGAGAATCCGGACATGTTGAACACCTAGTCTTGAGCGTTGGATTGTCTTTCTGCTTAGAGAATGTTTATGTGACTTAAGGAATCTTTATGATCTCATAATAAATCTAGAACTAGTTTGATTATTGCTCGAGATGAAATCCTAGGCTACATTATACTTAGGGCATGATTTAGGCCATCTTTGAACCATTTGAGCTTTTCAAGTCAACCTATGCATAATTGCTTTCCTAGTTATCTTTGTTGAACTTAAATAGTCATTTTCTTTACCACCCATGTCAGTTGTCTAACCTTATTAAAAAAAATTCTCAAGTAACCCTTTTTACTCATAATATTTGGATGTTTTAGAAAAATACTTGGAGGTATGACAATTTGAGTGGATAATATGAGTTTTGATATATTTATTCAAAAAAATACATAAATAAAAATTTATATGAATAAGTTTGATTTCATAGCCTCTTGAACTTGAGTAACTAAGCTCGAAGGGTGTCTCAACATCTAATATCACAAGACCAACTGATTTATGAGCTATTAGCTGAAAGCTCGTTAAGGAAAAAAGAAGTTTAAGGAAATCAAATTAAAAAAAATAAAGAATGGTTGGGTGTGGTTAAAGGTGGCAACCGGGCTGGCCTAGGTCCGGCTAGTCAATGCTCAGCCTGGCCAATTCATAGGCCGGTTCGAAGCTTTTTCAAACGGTTCACAAGCCAGTTCCGGGCCGACCTGCTGGAATTTTGGGGAGGCCAAGAATGAACAGCTGAAACGGCTCGTGAACTCATGGGACAGGCTGACTATTACCACTAAGCAATATGAAAGCCATATTACTTTATTATAATTATTTTAAAATCACAATAGAAAAAATTGTAATCATAAATAAAATTATTTTATTTTATTTTATTTATTAAATTCATAAACTTATTTATGATTCATATTCATTAAAAAAATATCAGGAATATTAAATTAATATTTTTAAAGTTTTCTTCAATCCTATTTTCTATTGCATAAAATATTCATTTAAATAAAAAATATTATTTTTTATTTAATTAAATAATTATCTCAAAAGTATTATATGAAGTTTTGATAAAATTTGTTAAAAGACAATAAATATATATTTTAAACAATATATTAACGAAGTTTGTCTTGGTATATTGGTAAGGAGTGTGATTTATAAAGGAGAGGTTAAGGTTTCAAACTTTAATACACACATAATCATTTAATTTTTTAGATAAAATAGTGAATTCACAGGTCAGGCCGGTTTAGGCCGCCGGGCCTAGCATCCGGGCAGGTCTGGGCCTAGCACCTGGGTGAGTCTGGGTCGGGCCATAGGTGTGGAATGCAAGGACCGTGATGGTACTGTTCAATATTGTGTCAGGCCAGACCCAGATTATAACAGGCCGGTTCAACCGGTTTTGCGGGCTGAACCAGCCCACTTGCCACCTTTAAGTGTGGTTGCTGATGGAAAGTGACAAGTTTGGGGGTGCTTTGCAAGAGAAGTTAGGTTATGCTCATTGATTCCTAGAATGCATGTGTGACTAAGGGTATAGATTGAGGCGAAATAATATCCTTTTATCCTACCCTAAACCCTAGCCATGCATTACAAGCCTATGAAAGTTCTATTGATCCTCAATGTTATGGTTTGCCTACATTAGTAAGGAGTGACATGCAAAATTGGTCTATAGAGTTCTAATCTATTTATAGATTAATAGATATGCTTTTATAATACTTCTTTACATAAACTCATTTGAGACTAAGAAAATTGAATGACTTAAAGTGATACACACACACTCGAGATTTTACAAAGTGTAGTGTAAGTTTGTATTTGTCTTGAACTTTTACATGATCACAATTCATAAGTTTTTATTGGGTTATCGTTATTTTGAAATCTTTGAAGTATGTTTAGTTAGTCAAAATATTTCTTCACTTGATCTGTAATTTTGCATAATTTGAGTTTAAGCTTACTTGTTTGATTTTTGGTTTTGTTTTCCTCGATGACTAGAAAAAAGTTAAGTTTTGGGGTATTTGATGAGTGTGTTTCACACTCATATTTTAGACACTCTTAGCTTTAATTTTGTTGGTTTTTTTTATGATTTATTGCTTAATTTATTTTTATTTTGTAGGTAGGATATTCTAGTGCATTTAAGGTGATTTTGAAAGATTGGGAAGGTAAAACACATAATAAAAAGAGATAAACAAAAAAATCTAGGTAGATCGCGACGCTGGCTTCCTAGTGCTGCGACGCTGGCGCACAAGGCAGGAGGCAATAGCACCAGCACCATCACGCTAGCGCGAGTAGACAAAGATCAGTAGTGCTAGCACCGCGACGCTGGCACACGAAGACAAAGATCAGTAGTGCGAACGTCGCGACCATGGCGCGACGTCAAGCAACATAGTCGCCAGAGCGATTTAGATATTTGTGCGATTTCTTTTGCTCCAATC
This sequence comes from Datisca glomerata, assembly GCA_003255025.1. Classification (NCBI taxonomy): domain Eukaryota; kingdom Viridiplantae; phylum Streptophyta; class Magnoliopsida; order Cucurbitales; family Datiscaceae; genus Datisca; species Datisca glomerata. Next base: position 110,057 of record QANY01003934.1, read on the forward strand.
TTATCATTGAAGAACCCTAGTGTATGGATAGAATATTTTAGGTTTATTTTCACGTTCTTGGACGTGAGAGGCTAGGAAAAAAAGCTCTTGGAGAGGATTAGAAGAAGATTTAACCTTGAAACGAATTTCAACTCCAATTTCCTCTTCAAATCTTATCTTTTTTCTACTTTTTTTTATGTTCATGAATATTATTAGGATGTTTTCTTATTTTAGTATGTTTTAATTTTCCAATCTAGGGCTACAACGTAGCCAAACCTTGATTGTTCTTTATTTTATATTTTCAATCTAATCGATGTTTATTCATTATTGCTGAGTGTTATGATCTATTCTTAATGCATGTGACTGTCTGACCAATTATTACATGATTTAGGATTTAATTCTAAGACTGAAAAGTGAAGATTAAATTTGCCTTATGTTTTTTACAGCATTAGAATTTCATAAGTTAGAGATAATTATGAATCTAGTATAACAATTATAATTTCTTGCACTTAATGAGATTTGTTATACTCGTTTCTTGACTATGTAGAAAGACTTTTAAGGACAATAAGAGAGACACCCAAGGTCTAGGGCCACCCAAGGTCTGGGGCCTTAAGGAAGCCAGTTCAACCCCTACCCAGGTCCATGGAGTACTACACGCTCGAAGTCAAAGGGTGTACCTAGGCCCAAATACCTTTCAGAAAAAACACCTAAAGATTCTCGGCAAAGAGAGATGAAGACATGAGGGATGGAAACATCACGCCTCAGTTTAAATTTGACTTCTAGGCCAAGGTAGAAGTATGTAGGTGTCATCGAATATATTAAATACACCTAGACCAATCAGAGGGCATAGAACGATAAAATGAATGAAGCTCAACATCCAAGGCGTCAGTCAACCTGTGCCCAACAAAGTGTCATCATAAGCATTTAATACTGTCAGTCCAATGGAAGCCGAGGAAGTGCATAGAGTGGTATGAAGACAGGCTGTCCTGACACCACCCGAGGTAATCACCTCCTACCTCATACCTCTCCAAGCGAATAAGAGAAGCTAAAATGTGGGGTTGGTCCCAGGAAGCACCTTATTGGAGGGAAGGCCAGCCACAAACGAATATCAACTCAACCTCAGACCAACCCACCGCTAAAAATATCTTAGTAAATATGTTTCAAGAGGTAGGCAATAACTTCAAACTACTTCTCTACTTTCTTATCCTTCATCCCTTACTGACTAAAGCTTCAGCGGGGTAAGAAGGAGACCGCCCCTTTCAACCTTGGTCTCCTACTTACCTTCCCCCACTGCAGGTGTGAAGAAAGAAATGTGGAGAGAGACATTGTTGGCCTGATCTCTCCCCCAAGATTTAGCAGTCAACAATTGGCGTCGTCTGTGGGAATGAAAGGGTAAGCCTACTTTGCCTCGTAGTCTCCAACCCAAGAGTTAAGAAAATGAGTCGAAGATCCAACCGGACAACAAGATCTAATTGAGGGTCAGCCCCTTCTGTGCATTCAAGGGAGCCTCAACTTCCTGATGAGGTGCTAGCCCCAGTACCCCAACCAAATCGAAGGGTCAACACCTGAAGAAATCACCCAACCCAATGAGAGAAAATTGCCGAGTTACCGAGGCAAGTCCAAGCCCTCACTCTTGCCCTCAACCATCAGCGTCGAGTCCCTCACGTTAGGACCCACGATCTAGAGGAGGACATTGAAGACGAGGTGGAATATCAAGATTGAAATGTTGGTACTAGTATTGGACGACCCTGAGGTGCACCTCCTAATAACCCCCGAGGATTTACGCACGATGCTTAATGAAAAAAGAAAGGCGCAGACCGAAGTCGAGGACACAACCAAAGCGATCTGGGGCTAGGAGTAGAGATAAGATAACTCCGAGAGAAAATAGGTGACGTGAGGCGGGTTCGAGCTATGGAGGTCCCCTACTCAGTGGAGGCCCTGCTTCAGCATGTAGAACTACCATTCACAGAGGAGATCATGCGTGCTGAAATGCCCCCATGATTTAAGATGCCATCCATCACACCCTACGATGGCACTAGGGACCATACTGAGCACTTGGAGACTTTCACGACCTGGATGGAGCTCCAGGGTATCCCACGGGCTATTATGATAAAGCGTTCCCTTTTACACCAACATCCTCAACCCATTCTTGGTATCGACAGCTAAAGCTAGGCTCTATCTCATCATTTGGTGAACTCAGCAAGATGTTCATCCATCAATTTCAAGGAGGTAGAGATTAGAGGAAGCCTGCCACTCATCTCCTCACCATTAGACATCAGAAAGATGAGAACCTTCGTGACTAGGTTGTCAGATTCAATACAGAGGTGCTGAAAGTGGAGGGATACATCAATGGCATAGCTCTCACAGCAATGATGGCTGGGCTAAACGACAAGAGATTATTATGGTCCTTAGCAAAGAAGACACCCACAAGTTTAGCTGAGCTCCTCACCCGCACGCAGAAGTATATAAGTGTCGCTGAACTCCTGAGCTCGCGAGATGGGGATCGAACCAATGACAGGCCGATGGAAGAAAAGAAGGAACCTGACCAGCGGGGTGGGAAGAAAAGACCCAGTGAGAAAGCAAGAGCATTTGAACGAGGCAAACCAAAGTCTTTACGAGTGGACAGATTTGTTAACTTTTCTCCATTGAAAACACCCCGAGAACAGATACTCATGCGAATCGGAGATAAAGGATTGCTGAGATGGCCAGAAAAATTGAAAGGAATCCCGGAGCACCGAAACAAGAATAGATATTGCTTATTTCACAAGGACCATGGACATCACACGGCTTCACTAGGGAAGTAAGAACCATATGGGGAGGACTGTACAGTGGCAACTTGAACCGAAGTCGGAGGAACTTAGCCCGGCAAGTGAGAATGGAACCTGATGCCTACTTCAATGCAGCCTCTATAACCTCTCATTACCTTCTCGGCGAGCCACGGGTCACCAACGCTTGTTACTTCATACCTGGACAAAAGGAGGTGACCTTTACAGATCGAGACCTATTCGGTGCCCACCACCCCTATAATGATGCCTTGGTAGTCACCCTCGCCATTGCAAACGTTCGAGTCCATCGACTACTCATCGACGGGGGCAACTCTGCTGACATACTAGGGATGGAAGCCCTAATACAAATGGGACTTGATCCTCCCGAAGCCACAAGCCTAGTAGACCTCAGATGAGAAATCATATTCCCCCATGGGAGCATCAAACTTCCAGTCACCATGGGAGAATACCCACAGCAGGTCACGTTGATGATAAAGTTGCTAGTAGTCCACGACACCCAAGCTTATAACGAGATCATGGGGCGACCATTTATACACATGGCTAGAGCAGTCCCATCATCATACCACCAAGTCTTGAAGTTCCCCACCCTATAGGGTGTGGGAACTGTCAGAGGGGGGTAAAGGTCCTCTAGATAATGTTATGCCACGTCGTTGCACATAAGAGAAAAGCCCATTTTAATGCTCCATGATCCCGAGGACATGATAGAAGAAAGAGAAAGTGTCACCCCGCAAGACACCCCATTATAAATGACACCGGATAACCAAGACAAATGCAGGGCTCACGCAGAACCAACAGAGGAAGTTAAGGAAGTTGTGTTGGTTACAGGCGACCTAACTAAAGTCACCAAGTTTGGGTGCAACCTCATCCGTGAGTCAGAAGATGGGCTAGTTATATTAATCTTATCTAACATGGATAATTTCACCTGGGCGCATGATGACATGCCAAGGATAGACCCAAAGTTCATAGTATACAGAGGTGAACCCCGAGGCTAAACCGGTCAGTCAAAAGAGGCGACCGTTTGACAAAGCAATGATCAAGGCCATAAATGAAGAAGTAGACAATCTCTTCGAGGCCTAACCCATCAAAGAGGTCCACTACCCCCAGTGGCTAGCAAATGTAGTGATGGTAAAGAAACTCAATGGGACGTGGAGAATGTGTGTTGACTTCACCGACCTTAACAAGGCCTGCCCCAAAGATAGCTTCCCACTTCCAAGGATAGACCAGCTGGTGGATGCCACATCGGGGTATGAGATTTTATGTTTCATGGATGCGTATTCCGGCTACAATCAGATAAGAATGTATCCCTTGGACGAAGAAAAATCTACGTTCACCACTGAAAAGGGTTTGTATTATTATAGATCCATGCCCTTTGTCAACAAGATGTTCGCAAAGCAAATAGGGAGGAACATGGAAGTTTACGTTGATGACATGCTTGTTAAAAGCGCCAATGTTACCTCCCTCTTGACAAACTTAACCGAAATTTTTTCAATTCTTAGGGAGTACAACATGAGGCTTAACCTAACCAAGTGTGTTTTTGGAGTAGGAGCAGGGAAGTTTCTTAGATTCATACTAAACCAAATGGGGATTGAAGTGAACCCGGATAAGATCCAAGTTCTTATGGAGATGCAACCACCCCGAAATGTAAAAGAAGTGTAGCTGCTTAACGGACGAGTAGCGACCCTAAATCGGTTCATGTCCCGAGCTATGGACAAGTGCCTACCCTTTTTTAGCATTAAAAAGGGAAAGGATTTTCAATGGATAGATGAATGCAACAAGTCCTTTGAGAAGCTTAAGGAGTATTCAGGGAAGCCAACCTTGTTGAGCAAGCCTGTACCATGAGAAGTTCTCTTCATCTACCTGGCTGCCACTCCAGCGGTAGTTAGCTCAGCCCTAATCAGGGAAGAAGGGAAAAGTCAGAAGCCTGTGTATTACACCAATAAAGCACTCACCGATGCCGAGTCACGATACCCAGACCTAGTGAGATTAGCTTATGTGCTTGTTACATCTGCTCGAAGACTGAGACCATATTTGCAGGCACATCCAATCACCATCAGGACCGAGTATCCGCTGAAGCAAGTATTGATGAAACCTGAAGTCTCTGGAAAGATAACTAAGTGGCCTATAGAATTATCAGAGTTTGAGATAAAATTTGAACCAAAGACTGCAATCAAAGGTCATGTTGTTGCTAATTTTTTGGTGGAGTTAACCCTGACCTCAGTCCAAGATGCAGAAACACTATGGGAACTCTACGTTGACGGATCCAGCAGCGCGTCTGGCAGTGGGGCGGGTCTTGTCCTCATCACTCATGACGGAGTCAAGCTCGAGTATGCCTTCAAGTTTTGATTTTTACCCACAAATAATGAAGTAGAATCTGAAGTGGTGCTAGCAGACGTGAGGTTGGCTGTCGCCTTCGGGGGGAAGAATCTCATAATATACAACAACTCATAACTTATAGTAGGACAAGTGAAGGGGGACTTCCAAGCCAAAGAGGAACATATGGAACAATATCTGACCCAGGTCAAGACCGTCCAATTGAGACTTGGTAGCCATCAAATCAACTATATCCCGAGGACCTAAAACAATAATGCAGACTCCATGGAAGATTAGCCTCAGTGTCTAGAGGAACTAGATAAGACTATTCCGGTGGAACACCTCCCCCATCCAAGCATTGGGGTATTAGAGTCCATGGGGTTCGACCTTGCCTAGGATGAGTGGATGGATTTCATCATTAACTATCTTAGTCAAGGGGAACTCCTAGAAGACAAGACTGAAGCCAAACAAGTTCGATATGCCTTAGCCCAATATACACTGCTAGAAGGAATCTTATACCAAAGAGGTTTTTCATTACCATATCTAAGGTGCTTAAGAAAAGCGGAGGTTGACTATGCCATAAAAGAGGTGCATGTAAGCATGTGAAAAAACCATTTGGGGGGGGGGGGGGGGGNGGGGGGGGGGGGGGGGGAAGCCCTGGCACACAAATTAATTAGGCAGGGCTATTACTGGCCTACATAAAAATGATACAAAGGAATTCACAAGAAGATGTAACCAATGCCAGAAGTTCGCCCCTCAACTTCAGTAGCCCCTACAAGAGTTTCCTCCCGTGATTAGCCCATGATCATTTTCGCAGTAGGGCATCGACCTCAAAGTCCCCATCATAGTGTGTAAAGGGCAAGTGAAACTTGCCATAGTGGCTGTGGACTATTTCACCAAGTGGAATAATGCTGAGCCGTTGGCGACAATTATAGAACAAAAGATTACTGCTTTTGTGTGCAAAAATATTTTATGCGGATTCGGCACTCCTCATACCATCGTGACGGATAATGGGAAACAGTTCGATAAAGCAAGGTTTAAATAATTTTATGATGGTTTTGGCATCAAGCATTTCAAGTCCTTCCCCGCCCATCCTCAAGCTAATGGACAAGTGGAGGCAGTTAACAAAATTATTAAGCACACCCTGAAGGTGAGGCTTCAAGACTTGAAGGGAGCATGGCTAGAAGAACTTCCTGGGGTCTTATGGTCTTACCGAACCACAGCCCGGGGGTCAATGGGAGAAACCCCTTTCTCTCTTGCCTTTGGAATGGAAGCAATGGTCCCAATAGAAATTGGGCTGCCAACGAAAAGACAGTGCTCGTATGATGAGGAGGTAAATGAAGAAGCCTTTAGAGTCCGGCTCGACCTAAACGAAGAACGTCTAGAATAAGCTCACCTGAGAATGTTAGCATATAAGCAGAGGGTGGCCCGCCATTGCAACTCACGAGTAAATATATGGTCGTTCTAGGTAAATGAACTGAAACTGTGAAAAGTAGAGTCTAGGCCTGATCGTGCCAAATGACCCTTAAGCCCCAACATGGAGGGATCTTATAAGGTTGTCCGAGCACTGGAGTCCGGAGCATACGAGTTAGAAGATCGTTGGGGGAACATACTTAAGCACTCATAGAATGGAGAACACTTGATGGAGTCTTATCCTTAAGTATGTATAATTTTCAGAGCATGACTATATGACTAAAATATGAATAAAAGGCCCTAAGTATGGCCCTTTTTTACTGTCCATTATAATTCTTAAACATTTGGGCCGAACACCACTGCCGTTATTACTATAGTCATGACCACTAAAACCCTCAGGCTCTTCAAAGAAGAAGCGAACTCGAGGGCCAATAAACCGCACCCCACAGTGGTCACTAATAACCATCGGGCTCTTCAAAGTACAAGCGAACTCGAGGACTAATAGGCCGAACCCCACGGTCAAGGAAACTAAAACCCTCAGGCTCTTCAAAGAATAAGCGAACCCGAGGGCCAATAAACCGTACCCCACGGTAGTCACTAATATAACTCTCAAGCTCTTCAAGATCAAAGTGAACATAAAAAATCATCAGGCCTAACCGCCGTGGCCTACCAACACACTTTAGCCCGAACCGAATATAGCAACGGTCCGTGCTAGGGGGTAGGAAGATACACTACAAAGACTGTAACGAATGATGTGCAGAAGCGATGCACAAATAAATAAAATTACAATTCATGAAAACATCATATGTTCCACTTACATATACTCGTTACATCACATGTCCCATTACAATTACAATTACAAAAAAAACAAAAACAAGAAGACAAGTGTTCACTAGATATCAAATTGGGGGAGGATGAGGGGGAGATTCTACAGACACTCTCAGAAGAAAGTTGAGATCCAAATAGGGGTAATGTTCCAAAACCAGCCTCCTCGTTCTGGCTACTCCCGCACCAAATTCTTCGAACAACTCTTCAGCCATGCCAATTACATTCATTTCAGCTACCTCGGCACGCCTTCGAGTAGACCTTGCCTCAGGCCTAGTCTATGATAACTCAACGTGCACCCTAACAAGCTCCTCTTTTAACCCTTGTTTAGCTCTGGCCTCTCTAATTGCATGCCTAACAGGGAGGAGCTCACGTTGCACGTTCTGGATAGTATTCTTTAACTTAGTCTTATCCACTTGAAGTATTTTAATCTCAACGGTAGCCCTCTAAATGCTCGCATCTTTTTCCACCACTTGTGAAAGAAGGGCCTCAAGCTCAGTTAGGGCAGAATTCAAGTCACTTCCATATGAATCGGTGTAACATGAAAATCTTCGAGTTCATGAGACACATAAGCATGTAGGCGTTACATGGCCTTTAACTCCCCAGTCAAGCGAGCAATGGCCTTGATATGTAGGCGCCGCATGGCCTCGATATATAGGCTCCACATGGCCTCTAACTCCTCTACATGTCCCAGTTGGACCACCTCCAATAATTCCTCTACATAACCCAGGTGGACCAACTCCAACTCCGCCACCAAATAGGCTATCGCATCAGAAGTCCCTGAACTACCACCCCCATCTCATTTCCAAGGTCCTTAATATGAGATTTGAGTAACTCATTTTCTTTGATTACAATGGATTTATCTTGCTCAGCTCGCCTGGTCGAAACACGGGCAGCGTCAAGGTCAACCTTAAGTTGAGCCCCACAATACTCCAACAAAGCACATGTCATAGATACCTGAAATAAAGGTCAGTTAATAAACTTTGATAAAAACAAAGTAAACTAAAGATAAAGAAAAGGAGAGGGTATAGAGATTAAAATGCGTAGACGCCGTAACACTAATGGAAGAGAGACCTTGGTCTCCTAATTCTAAAAGTCCCAAGGCCCCGTCGATTGTGAATGCTGCATGTTCCCCTCCAAACAAGCCCCTATGTCAGTCGTCATCCTAATGAGGAACTCATGGCTTCAGTCAGCGTTGTGGTCATCGCTATTTGGGGCAATCACCTCAGAGGGTTCATTAACCATAGAGGGTTCGGTATGTTCATTAAGGGCAGCATCTCCTAGAGCCTCCTTAGAGCTCCTGACATCACAAATAAGGGCACGGATGCCTAATGGCTCACCCTTAGTGCCGCCACCAACCTCAAGGGGATCCCTAGGAGCTCAATCGATTGCCTCAACACCATGACCTCTAGCAGAATATCCCACCCGTATAACACCAAAACTCCTAGAATTGAAAGCTACCCAATCGTTAATGACTAGTTTCATCATGGGATGCTAGAAAACTAGGAACCATCTCGTGATGAACCGTGACATCGGAGTCTGTATCAACATTAAATGCATCTTCCCCACAGTCTTGTCGGACAATGTCACCCTCAATCTGAGAAGGAAATGTTGAGCCTGCCCTGGTAAAGATGGTATGAGGTCTCGACCTGAAGGAGGAGGTGTCACAATACCTGAATAGTTACTTAATTTGAGCCATGTCATCTCCATCCGCCCTCACCTTCTTTAGACAAAAACGTGGCAAAGGTTCAATATACTCCATATGACCAACCTAATGAGGTGTAGAAAAGCCACGGGAGGATCCTGCGAAGCCGTTAAACCCTTTAACTGAAGGGTGAAGAGCACGGGGTGACCCACCAAGGCCATCAGAGGCGTTATCTGTCTGTCAAAATGCGTGAAATGGACGACGGACGCCATCAAGGGTGTTGCCGGGAGGCTCGGGGGCATGGGAGGATCCTCTGGATGAGCCCCCGCTTTTTGACGTGGGGGAGAGATCATTAACCTTCTCCCTCTTCCTCTTCTCAGATACACTCGCCTTCTTCTTGGCCTCAAATGCACCTGAGGAAACAAATAAAGATGTAAGTTGCTTACTAAAATCTATCTGCAAATATATAGCAAAAGAAAAAGGCAATGAATAGACAAGTTATTTACTAAGTGTTAAAATTTTACCTCGAGGCATGTGAACATCGGCGATAAGCGACAACCCCAATTTTAATAAATTACGCTCATTTAGGAGGTTTGAATATATTCGCCTCTTCGGCGGAAACTTGAATGCTAACTCGATTTTCTTTAGCATCGTACCATTTAACTTAGGGCGGTAGAATTTCATCCAGACAATCACAAAACCCTAAGAAATAGCTTGTTGAGAACAAAGTTTACACATATGTATAAATATGTTGAATTGGAACGAAAGTGGACCCTCACCCGGAGTGAGCAAAAGACTCGTGGGCGTAAACCTACAAAGAACCTCCCAAGAGTCGTCGAGGGAAGACACTGCCCGTTTGGCCCAGTCACCACCAACAAAAAACCAACGATCCTTAGTCTCTCTATCATTGGATGACAAGTTAAGCACATGTGCACGTGACTTTCCCCCACAGGGGCTCAAATAAAATAGCCTGCTCCCCCACGCTTGAGTTGAAATAAATCCTATACTACTTTGAAATCAAAGAGTCTTAAGAAGGACCCTCCATATCACATATACTCCTAAGATATTCCTCCAAGAGTTAGGAAGAAGCTGACACTGGGCGCAGTGTAACCTCCTTAGAGCTAACCTCACTATATCATGAAGGGGAAGTCAGATCTCGGCCTCAAAGTGGGACTGACAAAAAGAAATCTCACCATCTGGTGGGTCACTGGCTGGCTCGTCGAGACATGGAAATCGTAAAGTGATTGAATCGGGGATGAAATACTTCTCCCAAAGCTTATCCAAATGTTGCGGGTCATGGTGATTGGAGCAATGTCAATCGCATAAGTTTCCTTTGTGCTCCCCCTAGCCTTACCTTGCCTATGATCACTTCCCTCGCCCCCATGAACCAACCTCAAGATCGACCTCGTCTGAGCCATGACTACTAGCTGCAGTGTCCAATGAGGGGACCCCGAAGATTCAACCTAGGGTGAACCTAACTCAACAAAAGAAGAATTTTCTAAATCTGAAGCCGAAGACATGATTAAGAAAAGAACGGGAAGACAACGATGACACTTATACCTAAAAAATACAATAAGGGTTATTCAATGTAGATGTAATGGGACGTAAAATGAGATAACAAAGTAATGGGTCTAAGTCCACATCCTTGGTATGCCCTGCGGCCTAGTCCTCGGGGGAACCCGAGGCCGAGACCTCGGGACACCCGAGACCAAATCCTCAGGATGCTCAAGACCAAGTCTTTGGGATGACCCGGGGCCAAGTCCATAGGATTCCTAAGACCAAGTCTTTGAGATGACCCGAGGCTGAGTCCTCGAGACTAGCCTCGAGCTTCCGCAACCCAGTCCACGGGATCACCCGAAGCCCATCCCCGAGGTCTAGTCTAGACCTATGAAAAATAAACAAGATAAAAGGAAAAGAAGAGAGAGAAAGAGTAGTACCTTACACCAAATTGAGGAGAGAAAAATGAGGGGGTGAATAGAATCTTATTTATAAAGATCCAAAACCTATCCTAGCCATACAAAAGTGGAGGGCTTAGATCGCCTCAGGTAACGTGACCATTATGAGCCCTACACTAAAGCACTCGTCTTTTCACTTAGCAAATCCCACTCACTCTATGAATAGGGGCACTCGTGTAAAAAAATAAAAAGGGGATGGAATGAGGAAAGATCTAAACTCTCCGAGTCCTTAAATATTAACGGCATCGATGAGTTTGGGGGAAATTGTTATACCCATTTCTCAGCTACGTAGAACGACCTTTAAGGACAATAAGAGAGACACCCAAGGTCTGGGGCCACCCAAGGTCTAGGGCCTTAGGGAAGCTAATTCAGCCCTCACCCAGGTCCATGGAGTACTACACGCTCGAAGTCAAGGGGTATACCCAAGCTCAAATACCTTTCAGATAAAACACTTAAAAACTCTCGACAGAGAGATATGAGGACATGTGGGCGGGAAACATCACGCCTCAGTTTAAATTTGACCCCTAGGCCGAGGTAGAAGTATGTAGGTGTCATTAAATATGTTAAATACACCTAGACTAATCAGAGGGCATCGATAAAATGCATGAAGCTCAGCATCCAAGACGTCAGTCAACCTGTGCCCAACAAAGTGTCATCATAAGCATTTAATACCGTCGGTTGAATGGAAGCCGAGAAAGTGCATAGAGTAGTATGAGGACAGGCTGTCCTGACACTACCCAAGGTCATCATCTCCTACCTCGTACCTCGCTAAGCCAATAAGAGAAGCTAAAATGTGGGGTTGGTTCGAGGAAGCACCCTATTGGAGGGAAGACCTGCCACAGTACATTTATCAACACAACCTCATACCAACCCTCCACTATAAATACCTTAGTAAATGTATTTCAAGAGGTAGGCAATAACTTCAAACTACTTCTCTACTTTCTTGTCCTTCATCCTTTACTGACTTAAGCTTCGAAGGGTAAGAAGGAGACCACCCACTTCAACCTTGGTCTCCTACTTACCTTCCCCCATTGCAGGTGTGAATAAAGAAAGATGAAGAGAGACTTTGTTTGCTTGATCTCTTCCCTGAGATTTAGCAGTCAACAAGATTCAATATATTTAACTTGACAGAGATGTGAGATCGTATACTTGAATCATTATTATTGATGCTTTTGAGAGATTGATAATTACATTAAAAAAATTCAATGTCAGGATTATAATAAATATTGATTGATTGATATTTGATCTTTTTTAACATGATTGGTTGGGTGAAATCAAAATCCCTAGAAGTTTTAATCATTGAAATTCATATTATTTTTACTTAATAATATTAATTGTTTTATTTTAATATTATATAAAAAATCTAACTTTTCGATATTCTCAATTAAAATTAGGGTCTAGTTGATTTTAATTAATAATATCAATCAATCATTGTGGACAATACTCTATGTTCATAGAATATAGAATGAGAAATGCTTTTTTAGAGGGATGGCAGATCAAGGCTTGACTATGATAGTTTGGGAGATGTAGTGATATTTGATACAATTTATCGCATGGCAAGTATAACATCATATGTGCGTCGTTTGTAGGGACCACCATTAGATGAATGTTATCTTTGGTTGTGCATTTTTACTAGATGAAACAACCGCTTCATTTGTTTGGTTATTTGAAAAGTTTTGGAATCAATGAGTGGTCAACAACTAAGAACGATATTTACAAATCAAGATCAAGAAATTTCAAATGCAATATCTTTAGTATTTCCTGAGTCACGACAACGCCTTTGCATTTGGCATATCTCAAAAAATGCTAAACAACATCTTTCTTCATTATATGTAAATCCATAATTTAAGAGAGAGTTTAACGAGTATTTGCACTGGTCTGATTCACCATATGAGTTTGAGGTAACCTGGAATTCCATGCTAACCAAGTCGGTTTTGAAGAACGTAGATGGTTGCAACATCTCCATGAGTTAAGAGCTAAGTGGTGTCCCGCTTTTAGCATAGATACGTTTTCTTTTGGAATTTGATTATCGCAAGAAAGTGAGAGTATAAACAAAGTGTTTCAGCATATGTTGACTAAGACAATCCGACTTACTAAATTTGTGATTCATTTTTAGAAGACGACGAAACATATGAGGGAGAAAGGGTTAGAAGAAGACTTTTGTTACCACCAAGGCATGTCTCCCCGATATAGATGAATGTTGATCCATGGTACTTCAAGCTGCACGCATGTATACTCATACTTTATCAAACACTTTGATATTGAGGTGTCATCAATACTAGTTGTCTTTATTGAAAGAAAATGTATCACAGATTCTGTTGAATATTTTCATGTTTTAGTACATTGAAAAGAAATGATTTGAGAGGTTCTTTACAACTCATTTTTGAGATAATTACTTGTTCATGTCACAAGTTTGAATCTTTTAGAATCTTATGTCGTCATGCGTTAAGAGTTTTGATTGAAGTATTTTTTGTTAGAGTACCCTCACACTATATCTTACAAAGGTGGACAAAAATGTCAAAACAATGTTCGTAGAATTAGGTTCTTTCACCGTATCACACATGGATAAAAAAATTGTTAAAGTATTACGGTGTAATGAAATGATGCGTGTTGCTTATAGACTTATGACGATTGGGGCAGAAAGAGATAATGGCAGTAAGATTGCGAAGGATAAAATTGCTAAAAGCTTGTAACTTCTTACAAAAGAAATGAACAAATGTACTATGATGGACAACATTGAGGGTAATGAGGATTATTTTACAAATGACGTACAATTAGGATATGGTCAGACGTCAATAATAGATCCTTCATGTTTGAGACTAAAATGAGTCACTAATGCAAGACTAAAAAGTAACATGAAGAAGTGTAACAAAAAGACACCAAAAGAAGGACCATCTAGTAAGTAAATTATATATATTTTTGCTATGTTAATAAAGCAATATTATGTTATTTTACTGCATTATCACTAATTAATTTCATGCACCAGGAGTTAGAAAGCAACAATTTTCCTTACTTACAAGCCAAGTATCATCTTTTCAACCATTTATTCAAAGAAATCAAATACAATCACCAATGATCCGGTGTTTGAATTTCATTAGATAATTATTTATTAGACGTTGTTTAAAATGATTTACAACTTACAAAATTTTGTTGAAATAGACTATGTTCACACCTTTTAACATTATGAATTTAACACAAAGTGGTAGTCATATTATGCAATTTATCAAGGTAATAATTCTTTTTAATTGAGTTGTCCATGTTTAAATTTATATCATTTAATATTTTCACGAGTATTGACTGTCATATGTTCTAATTAATTTCAAGATCTCAATGGATGTGAGACTGAAACTAAATACTCAACTGGAAGCCTATCTTATAATAATGATGTTTAGAGTTCTTTGATTTATAAATTATTCAAACTTTATCGACATGTATGCGTATATTAACGTTTCTCGATTGGCTGTTCTATCGTTATTACATAATTTAAATGATTAGTTAAATTGAGAAAACATTTCAGTTGAAGTTTTTGTCAACGTGAATTACTTAAATAAAATTGCATCTAATGATTTTAAGTTAATTAAGCATTAATTCAAACAAACTTAGTATAAAATGATGAAAAATAGAACTAAAAGAGTTGATTAGCTAAATTAAATTTAAGCTAGGTTGGAATTGAAAAACAAATCAACACTAAGTATATTTTAATCTAAAATCAATTAATTAACTCTCTCCTAAGATTTTATCTTTCAACAACAATAAAGAAAATCTTTACCATTTGAAAACGAAACCTATTTATTCAATTTCGTGTTGAATACATTTTTAGGGGTAAAAGCACTTTTTATTCTGCACCACTTAAAATTCTTACCAAAATGTGTGTCATAATCAATATATTGGCTGTGGACCTCACAATTATCTCTCCTTTTCTCCACCAAATAGTGAATCGAGGGTGTAAGAATTTTGTTGCGGGCAGCTGTAACCCGCTCCTCTTTTTTACTTTTATGGGTACCGTATGGTATGGAGAAAGAGATTTGCACTCTTACCAAACACCATGAAGCTACTTCCATCAATTAGTAGTTGAGAAACAAACAAACATCACTGTAAATAGCATAGAAATAATATCATTACCCACTTTCTTCAATCTCCAGCTTCCACAAAAAAATGGCAAACTCCAATGAGAGTGAAACCCATGTAGTTCTCTTCCCAGCAGCAGGCATGGGCCACATCACACATTTCCTCAGACTAGCTAACTCACTGGTTCAAAGAAACTGCAGAGTCTCACTTATCACCACCCATCCCATTGTCTCTCATGCCGAATCCCAGTTCATCTCTAATTTCCTTTCAGCTTTTCCTCAAATTACAGAATTACAGTTCCACCTCTTACCTTTTGACCCTACCTCTTCCAAGTCCGACGACCCTTTTGGCTCCAATACGAATCCACCCGCCGCTCCTCCACTCTCCTCTCTCCTCTCCTCGCCTCTGTCTCACCCCCTCCTTCCGCTCTCATCTCTGACGTCACCTTACTCTCCCCTGCCACTCTTGTTGCCACAACCCTACAGCTCCCTGTATACACTCTCTTCCCTTCCTCCGCCAGAATGTTCTGTCTCTTCTCCTTCTTCCCCACTGTCAGTGAGCCACAGAGATCCGCCATTGCTGCTAATGCTATTGACTCTCTCGAAATCCCCGGTATCCCTTCAATTTCTTTATCATCACTCCCTCCTCCGCTTCTAATCCCAAATAGCCTTTTTGTTCATATACTGATGAAAGATGGTCAGAATGTGGTACAGTCAAGTGGGGTATTGATCAATTCCTTTGAGGGACTAGAGGAACAAACAATCTCAGCTCTTAATAATGGGAAAGTAAGAAATGGCTTCTGTTTTCCCAATTGGACCGTTGACCCCGTTTGATTTTGAGAAAAATGAAACAGATGA
Source organism: Datisca glomerata (assembly GCA_003255025.1). Classification (NCBI taxonomy): domain Eukaryota; kingdom Viridiplantae; phylum Streptophyta; class Magnoliopsida; order Cucurbitales; family Datiscaceae; genus Datisca; species Datisca glomerata. The sequence goes on from QANY01003934.1 coordinate 125,895, forward strand.
AACAACCAAGTGGCTCGATGACCAACCTGCAGGCTCGGTAGTGTATGTCAGCTTTGGCAGCCGGACAGCCATGTCGAGGGAGCAAATAAGGGAGGTGGGAAAGGGACTGATTTCAAGTGGGTACAAGTTTTTATGGGTAGTGAAAGAGAAGAAGGTTGACAAAGAGGAGGAAGAAGAGGGAGTCGAAATAGTGTTTGGGAATGAACTGATGGAGAGGGTGAAAGAGAGAGGGATTGTGGTGAAGAGATGGGTGGATCAATGGGAGATATTGGCTCATAAAGCCGTAGGTGGATTTGTGAGCCATTGTGGGTGGAATTCAGTGGTGGAAGCGACTTACCATGGTGTGCCTATTTTGGCATGGCCGCAGCATGGAGACCAGAAGCTTAATGCGGAGGTGGTTGAGAAGAAGGGGATTGGAATGTGGGTGACGTGTTGGGGTTGGGGGGAGAAGAATTTGGTGAAGGGTGAGGAGATTGGGGAGAGAATTAAAGAGATGATGGGAAGTGAGAAGATAAGGGAGGAGGCTAGTTTGATTAAAGAAGAAGCAAGGAAAGCATGTGGAGTTGGGGGAAGCTGTGAGAAGAATTTTGTGGGATTGTTTGAGAAATGGAGAAGTAATGGTGGGATTTGATTACTTATTTTGCCGTGTTATGTCAATGTCTTGACGAGATCTCGTATAGGCCGAACTTTCGATACATGGTTAAGTCAATACATTCACGAGGTTTTAATTTAAAGTCATATATCTTTATTCTAAGTTAGAATTATATATTTTTTCGCATGAACTTAGAGTCATCTATATCTCTTAAGTTAGTAAAATATGAGCTTTGTCACAAAAACGTGTCCACACTTACCCTTTCTAGATAGCACTCAATCCAACTTCCTCAACATTAAGGATGAGTTGGACACCACTTTTATTTTTTCAAAATATTAAGGTTTGGTATGCAAGTGTTTCTTTTTTTAAATACTAACTCACACTTATCTGGTGTGTGCTTATATTTTTTTAAACATTTTTCTACTCTTCGAAGAACTTTCTCAAAAATCAAATATCCTAAGTTTCATTAAGAAAGTTTGAAAGTATAAATTAGTTGGCTATAAAGTACATAAAAGTGCTAAATTAATATATTTAATAATTATTAGCTAAAATAATATTTATGAATCTATTCTTTTTATATAATAGTTAGACGCTCAATACATGTCAGTTAAATATTGCCGGCCGAAAGAGATACCCCATGTGGTCTTGCAAGATTCTACCCTTGCGCAGTCTCTTCAATCGCCGCCTACCATGTCAGAAGCGCCTCCTTTGACGTCTTCTCAAGTCACTTCACCTCAGTTCAGGAGACATGATATAAAGTGCGGCCAATCCCCTCAGCCAATGGGAACACTTTCGAGTATTCTCTAAATTTCTCCTTCATGCCTCGCTAAGACATGCCTCCATTGTCAAACCTTGACCACCAAAAAATAAGGCGAGATCACTCATTTTTCCCGACAAAAACTCTACCCAATTATCTTACAACTTTTAACTTAAGTTTTAGAGGCCCTAAGGTGAGGAAAATATCATCTGATCACCTTTGTTTTTTGGATTCTTTGAACTAATATGTGCAGAATATTAGCTTATCAGCTTGGGACATGTGTACTACTCAGATTTTGACAACAACAAGCTGTAATAAAATATACTTGATTGAAAAATAAATAAAACAACTGTATTTTATAATTATCATCGAGTCTCAAGTTTACATTAACTATAAGTTAAGTACTGGCTACAAAATTTATTTGGTTCATCTATCTTTGTGTGTGATAAAAATTATGAAAGTACAGACTTGAATTTCTCATATTTTTACTTAGTCTTGTGATCCGTTACATCCACATGTTGAAGTTTGTTCAATATCAATTTCTGTGGAGATTTTTAATGTTTATGCCTTTAATATGCTTTATTTCGATTTTCTCATCCTAATTATTTAGATTTATTATGGCCCTCTCCTTTGTCAATGTATTTAATTGTTAAGCTTCCAATATTTGGATTTTTATTCCTTTTGATTGTTATTTACCCTCCCATCTATATTTACGAAATATTAATAGTTGCATGAAGGTGGAGATGCTTCACCATTCACATATCCATGCCCTGATCTTAAACGAAGAAGGGAATAATGATGCTCAAGTATGTTGCTCTATTTGTCGCCCGTATACAAAAGAACTAAATTTATTATGTCAGTGTGGACTGGACAATCAGTATTACGCTCATGTGTTTTGTGCGGACATACCGTTGAAAATATCAATCATTATTTTCATTCACCTCTCTTGAGTTAAACATTAAAAAAAATTATCTCGGTGTTCCCTATATTTTTTCTAAATAACACATACACCTCCTATATATTTTAAAATTACACATATATTCTTTGTACTTCACATTCTATGACAAATAGGTCAAATTGCTTAATAGAAAACTCCAACGGTGATTTAATGGACAATAAAATGTCCAAAAACACCTCTATCCATGTTTAAAAATAGAATTTTATCTAAAGATATATTAACTAAGAAATGTAATCTGAAATCGTACCAAAATTCGAATAAAACTTACGAGTATGATGTGATAAGATTCGATGTGATCCTAGATTAAATTTCTTAGTTAATGTGTCGTTGAATTATATTCTGTTTAAACATATATAGGAGTGTTTTGAGACATTTTAGTCACTATTTAAATACCGTTAGAATTTTTTGTTAAAGAATTGGGCTTATTTGTTATTGAATGTGAAGTACAATAAAAGTTTGTGTAATTTAAAAATAGAAGAGGTGTCTCTGTAATTTAAGCAACCTACAAAAAGTGACAGTGTAATGTTTCCTAAAACTTAAACCTCGTTATGTTTGTTCTTCTTGCCACAATATTTTTTTTATAATGCTCTAAATTTCTCCCATAGCACATGCCAATTTCACCTTGTTGTTAAATATGGATTAATGAATGAGATAGATCCCCAGGAACATGAGCACATTCGTCATTTCAGTCATCAACACCCGCTCATCCTTTGTGATAAATAATGTCATAATGAAGAACTTAAATGCTATGCATGTCAACAATTCTCTCTAGATTATATGATCTATGGGTACATCCCTTAATAAGTATTTTCTCTACAAACCATTGGCCAATACATATTTTGCAGGCCGCCCAACCATTTCACGCTCTTATACTTTTGACGAGGTCAACAAAATGTGTATTGTGATGCGAGAGATCGAGGCTTTACTTACATTACATACCGGTTATGCGATTTCTTATTGAACATGAAATTCGCTAAGAAAGACCAAGAGAAAGAAGAGGAGACTGGAGACATGTGTTATGTGCGCCAAAAACAAGCACATTGATGCAACTTCCTCTTTGTTACTTTAAAGTATCATCTTAACCAATCATGTATTAAGCTGCCTAAATTTATTGGAACTCGCCATTTTCACGTTCATAACCCGCTTGTCCTTCGAAAAATAAAAAACTTTTTTGTGACTTATGTCATAAAGATTTCTCAAACAAGTCAGTCTTATGCTACGAATCATGCAACTTTGATATGGATATATTATCTGTATTGCTGCCAAGTTCACAATATGTTGGCCAAGATTGTATTTAATATTTCAGTCATTAGCATCCATTAGTATTGCTTCCCGAGATTAATAGTGTTACCAACTTCTTTGATTGTCAAAAGAGTTGCTTCCCGAGATTAATGTGAATCCTTCCTTCACCAAGCTTGTGCTAAATTACCACAAGAGATTGAGCACTCCCTCTACCTTAAACATCCACTCAATATTCGTGCAACTCATGGTAATTATACTTGTGATGCTTGTGCCAAGAAATGTAGGGGCTTTGTTTTTCATGGTGATCAGTTCAACTTCAATATGGGAGTTGAAAGTTATCTTTTGAAATCAATGGTAAAGTATAAGTATCATCATGATCATCCTCTATGTGTCATTGAAAATGCTCATCGTAAATTTTCCTTCAATTATTTTAATCCATCTTGTCAATTATCAATCTCATCATGCGAGTTCAAGCTAAGGATAAACATGCTCTGTTGTGTGAACAGTAATTTCAATATCCATTTTTTTGTGATGCAATGTCGCGATTAATCAATGACAATAAATGTCACATCCACACTTTAATTATAGAGAATTTGATCATGGAAGACAAGTCAAGCGGTGATTATTGTGATGGCTGCGAGAAAGAAATAAATACACGATTATGTGTTTACTATTATGATAAATCGAATTTAGATCGCATGTCCATTGTGTCATCTCTATGGTATGCTTCAATCTTACATTTTATTCGAGAAAGTTGTACTTTAATATTTTATTAAATTGAAATCTTGATTAAAAAAACTCTAAGGCTGTGTTTGGGTCTTTGGAAATTAGTAGTAAAAATGAAATGAAACTGTTAAGGATTGCATTTGTATTGTTTGCAATGTCTTTAGAATATGTTGAGAAAAATAGTTATATATATATATATATATATATATATATATATATANACTACTGATCTGCGCACACCTGCACATACTACACTGTTGTCACCAGGAGCGCTTGTGCTCTTAAACCGTAAGTTTCTCTTCCCTATATAATCTGTTGCATGAGACCATGTATGACTTAATGTAAATTGTGTATAACCATGACTATAAACTCTACTAATCATGATCCTGCTGCTAGCCTAAGGCACTCAATATGTATCTATTATGGTTGAGGGTGTACTCACTGTACTACAGTAAGGTCAGGACACAATCAATGAACACTGAGTGGGACGTCACCCAAGTCGCGTCTGGGCAGGTCTGTTGAGCAGAGATTGCGTTAAGACCGTTGACCCCTGTAAAACGTTGACAGACGTGCTCAGTGTAAGTTGGTTGTGATCTGATCTCGCTTGACACATAGTGTTTTGCCTCCTCACTGTATGGGTGCATGTTGGTTAGCCCCCAGTTGGTATCAAAGCCATGATTAGTCTTGGTTATAGTACTGTTTATATCCCTTTTACAGTAAGCATGCATGGTCACACAAACACATGTCTGAACTCAGTTCTGCATCTATACAATCCGTAGCAAATACCGTAACCTCCACCTCTGAGGTAACTGAATTAATTGCATATCAAGATGTAAAAGAAGCCTTAGATAAATGGACAATCCCTAAGGTTAAACCCGACACAATTTATAAAATTGGAACCTTTGATTTCACTAGCCGTAAAATCATTAAAACATTTGAGTATGCCATTCCATTACAGCATAATGATGATGTTTTATATCTGTTGCATCTGCATGATTTATATCCATTCATGCAAAAATATAAGTATGTGCATATAGGATTAGTGCAAATTGCATTAAAACCGTTAACTCTGTTAGGTCATAACACCAGCATACAATGCACTCTTAGAGATGGTAGGTGTTTAAACTGGAAAGCTTCTCTTATGGGAGTCATAGAGACTAGTTTATCTCATGGACCTATTTATTTTAATATTTATCCGAATTTAAGTATTGCTTTATCTTACAGCAATCTAGCCAAAGTACTTGAACTATGCGTTCAATCGCATGGCTATGATTATCTACCAGGATCATCTCCCTTTGCTATCCTCTTTAGGATTCATCTTAAGGCTTTAATAACCTTGAATCCTTACACCAGAAAGCAAAGTGAGCAAGGACATACAGTCCTAATAGATACGAATCTATTCAACAGCCAAGTGGCTGTTCCTCGTATGATTCCCTGGTCTGACATCACCTTTCCTGACACCTGGCAAATTCCCCAGGCTGTCCCTACCAGACCAGTCATTCGACAATCTTTGGATGATGTCATCCAAACTCATGGTGGTAATGTTTATCTTCGTTTTCAAAAACCACCTCTACCTCTGACCAGAAGTTCTTCTAGCCTTAGTCGCCAAAATGTACCTCTTTACCAGGTGGATCTCCCCGAATCTTCTCGGGCCTCTTTCACTGCTGCCTCTAGATCAGAGGAATCTGATCATTTTTTCCCCCCGGAGGATCAGATTAGAGGAATTCACATCAGCGACAATCAGATTCCTCATGGTGTGTATGAATCCACCATCAACAGAAGGCCTCTAAGCCCAACCGCAAGTGACATGCAATTCAACATTTAAATGGATTTTACACCCAATAGCATGTTGAGACAAAGTCTTCACCAGGATTTTATGCAACCAAAATATAAGGATTTCCGTGATTGGTATTTCTCCAACCATAATCCTCAACAGCTCTTAGATCTTAAGAATCTGTACTACTTCCAATTAGAACAGAATCAATCCCTTCAGTCTTTCCCTGAATGGTATTACCAGCTTACTCAAAGAGTTAAAATTAAGGATGACCAACAGTTACAAGTTCTCACCAACATCCAGAAAACTTGGATTACCACTACTGGTAGGACTTATCAAGCTATTCATCCACCACCTTTATCTTTAGAACTGGCTCCAGGACAAGGTAACCAAAAACCTTTGGTCATTAACCCCTATACTGAGGTGCCAGATAAAACCAACCATCAGGATATTGTTAAGGTCAAAGATATTGTGCCTGTAACTAAACAGAACAATTACACAAACCTCTTCCTTCAAACTGTAGGAACTCAGTTAACTAGGATAGAGGAACAGGTTTCTCAAATCCAGGAGACTCAATCTAAAACTCCTCCAACTGATAAACCTAAATTAACGATAGAACCAGTTACTCTTAAACCTCCTTTAGATGTCCAGAATTTTAAATTAAAATCCAGTAAGAAGGAGGAAGACTTCATGGAATCCATTATGGATAAGATCAAGAATTTAAAGATCTCAACACCTGATAAGACCACACCTGAATCATCCTCAGGACAGCTGAACATGATGAATCAGGATGCACCAAATCCTGATGAACCAGAAGAGTATTCACTTTCTCAAATTCTTGACATTCAGAAGAATTTTGATGATTCCCTCAACAAACTCTCTTCTAACTATTCCAAAAGACCTACGACTCGTACGGCTTTAACTGGACCAAGTAGGTATTATTACCCTAGACCTACTCCCCAAGATATTCTATATGAAGAAGACTTTCTTCATTCTCAAAAATCTTATCATGGGAAAACCATCTATGAATGGAATATAGATGGAAAAAAAGAATACCAGGTCTTTGAGACCATCCACCAAATGATCATGTATTCTTCTGTCTGTAAAGAGAATGATAATACAGATCACCAGATCTGCAGATTCCTGGTCAATGGTTTCACAGGAATACTGAAAGGTTGGTGGGACAATTGTCTCACTGAAAGTCAACGCCAAGAAATCTTAGACTCTTTCAAAATTCATATTGACCCGATCACTGGTACTCATATCAGAACTGAAGACGCTTGTTATACCCTGGCCCAATCCATTATCCATCATTTCCTTGGCCCAGGAATTGTCAATACTGATAGATACAGAGAACTCCTCCAAAACCTGAGATGCCCTTCTCTGACTCACTTCAGATGGTATAAGGATGTCTTTCTTATGAAAGCCATGCAGAGAAGTGACGCAAACAATGAACATTGGAAGGCAAAGTTCACTGATGGCCTCCCAAGTCTTTTTGTTGAAAGAGTAAGAAGAAAACTCCGAGATAAGCATGATCAAATGGATATTCCATATGATCAATATACTTATGGACATCTCATTGCCCTAGTCATAGAAGAAGTACTAGGCTTATGCAATGACATGAAACTTCAACAGATGATGAAGAATTAGAATCTGGACAACAGAAAAGAATTAGGTGAATTTTGTGATCAATTTGCCTATGACACAAAAATTCATTACCTAACCACTTCTTCATCCAAACCTCCTAGGATTTCTTCAAAGCATCCTAAACCGCATAAAAAATACTTCTCCAAGAAGAAATTCAGACATAAAGAACCCAAATATAGACCTCCACCACATCAGAAGTCTCATAACAGTAAACTCAAAGCTGTCTGTTATAAGTGTGGATTAACTGGACACTTTGCCAACAAATGCCGATCTAAGTTCAAAAGAAAACTTCATGAGTTAGCTCTCGATGAAGAAACTCAACAGAAGATTCTGAACTTCCTCTCTGAAGATAGTTCTACCACCAATTCAGATGATGACGTTGCATATATTTCTGCATCTGAATCTGATTCCTCTGTCACTTCTGAACAACCTGATCAACCTTGTTGCAGCTCTAAGAACTGCAATGCTATAACCGAATCTAACTATTGGAAGGCAATAGTTGAGATGAACGGTTTAGATCTGAAAGGACCAGGTCTAAATGTTTTAACCGACACTCAACGATCTCTTCTTGCCACAGCTGATCAAATCACTGATCCGGAGATGAAACTCAAGTTTCTAGAAACTTGTTACAAAGAATACTCCACTCCTGAAATCAAACCTGTAGAAAACTACAGTATGAAAGAATTATTAAATCGTATTCAACAGGAATACATCCCTCACAAACCCGTAACCATATCTGATCTAAAGATGGAAATTAATCTTATTAAATCTGACATCCAGCAGTTAAAGACTACACAGCAAATCTTTTCTCACGAGTTAAATCTCTTCAAACAGTCTACAGCCAAAGGGAAAGCCCCTTTATTGTTCTCAGATCTGCCTTCATCAGATCAGCCAGGTCAAAGTCAAAGTCAACCTTTGACTTCACCAGATCAGCCTTCTCCTAGTCAAAGTCAAACTTTGACTTCCCCAGATCAGACTTGTCAGATCTCGCCAGATCAGACAAAAGAAAATAATCCGTATCTCTTCCTTCTTAACCAGGTAACTTTTCAGAAATGGTATACTAAGATTACTTTAGTAATCAAACCTGATTTCCTCATAACTGACGCCGTTGTCTTAATAGATAGTGGTGCTGATATGAACTGTATTCATGAAGGATTAATTCCTTTAAAATATTTTCATACAACTACTCAATCTCTTACTAGCGCCAGTGGGAATTCTATGAGAATTCAATACAAAATACCAGAAGCGCTTATCTGCAAACAGGGAGTTTGCATACCTACTTCATTTGTGCTCATAAAGAATATGACACAAAGCATCATATTAGGCAATCCTTTTCTCAATTCAATTATGCCTATTACCAGAATTGATACCTCTGGTATCCATACAGTTATAGATACTGTTGACATTTCCTTTGAATTCATTTCCAAACCGTATACTAAAGAAGTTGATATTATCAGACATCTGATTGATAATAAAACCAATCAGATCAATTTAATCCAAAAAGAGATACACTTCTTAACTATTGACCAACGTATACAACAACCAGAACTTCAAAAGAAAATTCAAAATATTCTTCATGAATTCCAATCTGAAATATGTAGTGATATCCCTAATGCTTTTTGGGATAGAAAGAAACATGTCATTTCTTTACCATATCAACCTGATTTCAATGAGAAGAATATTCCTACTAAGTCCAGACCTAGTCAAATGAAGAAGGAATATTTAGAACTCTGCAAAACTGACATTGAATCTTTGTTAACAAAGAAATTAATTAGACCCAGTAAATCTCCTTGGAGTTGTACTGGTTTCTATGTTAATAAAAATGCTGAGATAGAAAGAGGATCACCTAGATTAGTGATCAACTATAAACCGTTAAATGATGCATTAAAATGGATTAGATATCCAATTCCGAATAAAAAAGATCTGTTAGATAGACTTTATGATTCTGTGATCTTTTCGAAATTTGATCTGAAATCTGGATTCTGGCAAATCCAAATAGCTGAAGCTGATAGGTATAAAACTGCCTTTACTGTACCTTTTGGCCATTTTGAATGGAATGTTTTACCATTTGGTGTTAAAAATGGTCCATCTGAATTCCAGCATATTATGAATGACATTTTCAATGCTTATACTGCATTCATTATCTGTTATATTGATGATGTCTTAATTTTCTCATCATCCATAGATCAGCATTTCAAACATCTGAATATTTTTAAGCATGTGATTATTAGAAATGGCTTAGTCTTATCTGCTGCTAAAATGAAATTATTTCAAACAACTGTTAGATTCTTAGGCCATAACATATCTAATGGCACTATTATTCCCATTAACCGTAGTATAGAGTTTGCATCTAAATTTCCAGATGAAATAAAAGATAAAACTCAACTACAACGCTTTCTAGGTAGTTTAAATTACATCCGAGACTTTTATCCTCAATTAGCTCAGGATACTGCCTTATTAAATCAGAGACTCCAAAAGAAACCTATACCTTGGACATCAGATCTTACTTTAGCAGTTAAGAACATTAAAACTAAAATTCACCAATTACATTGTTTAGCTTTACCACACCCGACATGGAATAAGATAGTAGAAACTGATGCCTCTAACCTAGGATATGGAGGTATTCTGAAACAGTTAAATCCCCAAACACATAAAGAGGAATTATTAAGATTCACCTCTAGTACTTGGAAAGGACCAGCAAAAAATTATCCGACAATTAAACAAGAATGTTTAGCCATTGTAAAATGTGTTTTAAAATTTCAAGATGATCTGTTAAACCAGCATTTTCTTATCCGTGTTGATTGCTCTGCTACAAAATAGATTTTCAAAAAAGATGTTCAAAATCTTGCATCTAAACAAATATTTGCACCATGGCAAAGCATTTTATCTATCTTTGACTTTGATATTGAATATATTAAAGGTGAACAGAATTCTCTTCCTGATTTTCTAACCCGAGAATATTTGCAGGAAAAACTCAATGATGAGTAACCGAGGAAGAGGCTGTAGCTCTCGTGGGCGCAGACGTGGCAGAATTAATCTGCAATATCCGAATGATGGGATTTTCTGGCCCTCAGAATTTCCCAGTGTGCAAGAGGCTACTCGAAAGAGTACAAAAGAAGTCCTCTTGACACATGAACAGTATATATTGAACCGATTGACTGAGGAGCAGATCCTCATAATTGAACCGAATGATGAGAAATGGATGGAAGATCCATGGGAGATTAAAAATCGTTATCTCTCCACACAACAGTATCCAACCAGGTTTGAGCACTATAGATATATTTATGAGGCTATAGTAGTTCAATCTGGAAGCATGAAAATTAGACATACTTTCCATGACTCAAACCGAAATACCAGCCCAATTACTTTTAGTAAGGTTGTTATCCGTAATTTTATTTCCATTAATCAATGGGGTTTACATCCCCATACTACTAAAACAATGGAAATACACCAGAAAACAATTAAATACAGCTACTGGGATTATATTGAATCCTTTACTAATACATTTTATTATCAAAATCCGATACACAACCATACATGGTTTATCCGTATTTGTCCTGAAGTATTAGACTCAGTATTACCAAACTGGTTCCTCCTTTGGTGGGATAAATTTGGTATTACCATTGAAACTCTACCAGAAAAATTACAAACTGAATTTAAAGAGTGGCATTCCCAATATGCCCTTTTCCAGAAAAATACTACTGTTTCCAAAGCCTGAATTTATTTTATCATCCGATTTAATATCCCATGGATATGGAAATGAGATTTAAAATGTGAATACCAAAATGGTATACCAGTATTAAAACGTATCTTTTTAACCAAATGGTGGGACAAAGGTATGAATCCCCACTTAACCGAATTAACCAAAATTATCAAAACCCATGCTCAAGCATGTTATGATTCTATTCCTAAACCTGTACCAGCACCTACGAGCAACCCATTCCTCAATGCTCAAAACCTAATCAAACAGCAATTCCCTCACATCAGTGAACAAGATCTAGCTGTGAAAACCATGGCCTTTGTTAAAAACCAATTCCTTCATGTTTTTGGTTCTGACACATCTTCTATGGCCACAACCAGTACCAACCCGAGTCCATCCAGACCGTTATCCATATCACCTCCTCCTATCATCACTGATCTCAGTCTGGACATCAGTCAACAGAATGCCTTTAGCATCCTTGC
>QANY01003934.1:138071-272786 GCA_003255025.1 Datisca glomerata
TATATATATATATATATATTAATGAATCCTACTTTATTAATAGTCTCATTCCCTTTTCCTCTAATTCTAGTTACTTTTTATGCCATTTTCATTTTCCTCCTATGAGGAAATGAGAAGAATATGTAGTGACTTTCACTTATGTTTGTTATTCAATAAGAAATAGAGAGTAATAAATAATAAACACTATAAGAATAAGAACAAAATTAACTAATGGGGTCTTTTGGAGTATGGGCTTGGGTAGTAAAGAAACAACCTTCACATTGGTGCAAGACTCACACCAGCTTAAGGATTCGAGAAGAGTGTGAGGGAGTAGGGCTCCGTATAATCATAAGACCCAAATAAATTGAGTTAAGCAAAAAAAATCCTTAATCACTTTCATGGTTATTAGTCAGCAAAAAAAAAAGAAATAAAGACTAAATACGGATAAGACCAAGTACGGAATAAAATTTCTTGAATGCTTAGATTACAAGGAAAATTCAATTACAAGAGTTGAATGTGCAAAAAGTTGTTAACTCCTTGTAGTTCTTATTCCTTTTAGTTTTCCAATAATATCCTACTCTTAAGATTTGTTTGGCCATCATATGTCCATTAGAATGAACACCATAAATTTCTTCGTGAACTTCCTCTACAATTTGATTCGCTTCCCTTGCATCAACACATCATAAGAGCACCATATCATGGTTTCATTTGTAGAGTATTTCACCATTCAAGAAGAAACACATGGACGATCTTCTAATAATGTGTTTATCATTCTCAGAAGCTTTGGATGGATATTCCCCTTTCTTTTTAAATGCCCATACAGTGAGCAGGAAAATGTCACTTCTCAATTTTTATGGGTTGCACTTCTTCCTTAAAATTTACAGCAAACATGGACGCTAGAGTTGCCAGTACATCTTCAATTTGATTATTCTCTCTGGATATATGGTCAGATGAGATCACTTCAAAAATTTTGCTTAACTTAGTTACATGTTTGTTGTAAGGTGCCAACTTGGAGTCTTTAGCTTTCCATTTCCCGTTTAGTTGTCATGTCACCAATAAAGAATCTCCATACACTCGAAGCTTCCTTATCTTCATATAAGAAGCTGCTTCAATTCACATGGAACATGCATCATATTCTGCCACATTGTTTGTACAGTCAAAGTATAGTTTTTCCGTGAATGGGAAATTTTTTCCCTTAGGAGATATTAGGATTGCTCTAATTTCATGTCCTACATCATTAGATACACCATCAAATAACATTGTCCATAATTCTGGATCCATAGATTCTCCTTCATTTTTTAATATGACTCATATATTCTCATCAAGAAAGTCAAACTTCATATACTCATAATCTTACACTGGTTGATCTGCCAGATAATCAGCAAGTACACTTCTTTTTTTTACTTTCTCGTGACATAGACAATATCATATTACCTGAATAACATTTTCCATTTTCCATTCATCCATTCGCCTAGAAAGTGATTGATTTTCAAAGATATACTTCATTGGATTTATCTTTGAAATTAACCAAGTGGTGTGATATAACATGTACTGTCTAAGCAGATGAGAAATCCAGGCTATTGTAAAACATATTTTCTCCAACATCGAATAATTAACCTTATAATGTGTGAACCTTTTACTTAAATAGTATATTGCTTGTTCTTTCCTTCCATAAGTGACATGTTGACTAAGTACGCAACTCATGAGTTTTTTTGTTACTGTAAGATATAAAATGAGTGGACGTCCTGGAGTTGGAGAAACAAGTATACACGGATTTTGCAAGTATTGTTTAATCTTCTCAAAAGCAATTTGGCGATCATCATTTCATCCTTCTGTATTACTTTTGCGGAGAAGTTTAAAGATAGGTTCACAAGTTGCAGTTAGCTGTGAGATGAATCGAGCTATGTAATTTAATCCGTCCAAGAAACATTTAACTTCCTTCTGAGTTTTAGGTAATGGCATATCAATGATGGCTCGAACCTTGTCAGGGTCAATTTTTATTCCTTCCTTGCTCACGACAAAACCAAGTAGTTTGCCTGAAGACACTGCGAATGTACACTTTGTCGGGTTAAGCTTTAACTAAAACTTTCTCAACCGTTCAAATAGTTTCCGCAGAATGACAGTGTGATCTTCCCCTTAATGAGATTTGTCAATCATATCATCAACGTACACTTAGATTTCTTTATGCATCATATCATGAAACAATGTTATGATTGCTCGTTGGTAAGTCGCCCCTGCATTCTTTAGACCAAATGGCATAACCTTATAACAAAATGTACCCTATAAAGTTATAAAAGTTGTATTTTCACGGTCTTCAGGAGCCATTTTGATTTGGTTATACCTCGAAAACCATCCATGAAAGAGAAAGTTGAATATCATGCAGTGTTATCTACTAAGACATCAACATGCGATGATGGAAAATTATCTTTGGGGCTTACCCGATTTAAGTCTCTATAATCAACGCACACCCTTACTTTTTCATTTTTCTTCGACACTGGGACAATGTTAGCAACTCATTCAGAGTATTTTGCTACTTTTAGAAAACCCGCATCTACTTGCTTTTTAAATTCTTCTTTGATCTGTACCAGCATGTCTGGTTTTGTTTTTCGTAACTTTTGTCACACTGGTTTACTTTTGGGCATAAGTGGCAAATGATGAACCACGATATCAGTGTCTAAACCTGACATATCTTGGTAGGACCATGCAAAGACGTCAATATACTCTTTGAGTAAGTCAATAAATTCTCGATGGCCTTGGCTTGTCATAGAAGTGCTGATTTGGACCTCTTTCGTCTCTCCCTCCAATCCCAAATTTATCACCTCCGTTAACTCTTGATATGGTTGAGTTATTTTGTCATCCTGCTCTACCATTCTTAGCATTTCCGGAGATGGTTCAAAATTATCCTCGTCACTTTCATCTGACTCTACGTAAGAATGAAATTGTCAAAGTTATTGCTTATGCTCTTGTTTTTAAAATCACCGTTCGCGAACCTGAATCGGATTATTGGATGAAAAGAAGGTAAGAAAAAAATAAACAATGCATGAGTATGAACAACATTTCATAAATGGAAAACATAGACATAAAAGGAAGGACAAAAAGAACTAGAATTGTATTTATCATTAGCAAAAGGACATGGAATAAGTTTTTAGACTCTCATTCAAAGAGATGACATTAAACAGACGAGAACATAGGCGTATAATAAGGAAATTCCTAAGGCATTGGATAGAATCATTAGAATTTTGGCATGAACACATTACTCTTGAAAATTCCCCAGAAACACTGGTAGCTCGGTGACAACCCAATTGTTAAGCTCATGATCTGAATCATATCGAGAAACCAAGTCCTCTATACTTGCACTTGATGATTTTTCCAAGATTGCGGATATTGAAAGCTGGACGATATCATCTTCAAGGTCTTACTGCTCTACTGCAACCGGTTCTTTGAATCAAATTCTGTTACTTTTTAAGGATTCAGAAATATGGGGTATGATCGTCATTTTCATATCGAGTTTCCTATTTTCGAACCTAGCAACCATCTTTTCTTTCTTTTGAGCTTCCACTCTCTCTCTATCAGCATTGGTCGGTCTATATCCAAGCTCAAACCTTTGCTCATTCTTGTCCCACTCGATTAACTTATTTATGCATTAATGCTTACCCCCGAGTCCTTTGCCTGGCTTGTATCCCCCTTTTATCATCAACTTTGCCACCGTCTGAGATACTTTTGATAGGCTTGATGTTGGATCGAGTTTCCCACTAGCAAAAAATATGGTGTTCGCAATCTCAAATGATCAAAATGAGCACTCCAATGCTTCTTTTGCGGCCTCAACATATGACATGGTAGCTAACTTTGATACCAATAAATCTTCTTCCCCACATATACATATGTATTTATGATCCATTATAAATTTTAGCTTCTGATATAAGGAAAATGGTACTGCCCCGGCAGAGTGAATCCATGGTCGTCTTCTTTGGCTTCCCATTTCCTTTGCCTTTCAAACTCATCGCTTTTATCTATTTTCAAAACTTCTGGCGTGTAGCATCTGTCGGGGCAGAAAATAAATGTTTAAAGAGCATATGACATATATACATGAACTAAATTAGTCATGATATCATAATTAAGCAGAAACTCTATTTCTATCAAATCTTTTAATAGGCTCTCAGGTTGTCCTCATTATTATCCGAACGAAGTAACATGGGCCCCCAAACGGTATTCTGAAAAGGACGACCTGAATGAGAACTTTCATGAGCCTACACGAGAACTGCAGTTCCACGAAGGCATTCCACTACTCATTATCCTTAATCCTAAAGGGAAAGCCTGGGTACATGGCTAGTGTATATGTGTGAAATTAGAAATTATGTAAATAAATATACTTCGTAAAAAAAAAGAACTTATATACAACAACCATGAATTAGGAAAAAAATAATGAAGCAAATAAACAAACAAAGAACCACACAAAAGGATAACATATAATGAAATTTTGGCTTGACTCAATATCGATCTAAAATGATTAGACCAATTGTTTGTCCCAGTGGAGTCGCAAAGCTGTTGCAACGTGCATGCGACGCGGAGCGCCGATTGAAAAATTATTTTTTAAAAAAAAAATTTGGAATGATCACCCAATTTTAAAATCAAATATTTTTGTCTGTGAAAATTTAAAGTTGGTTCAGGAGTCATTTGCGTGTGGGGAAGGTATTTGCATCTCACAACACCCGTTATGAAAAATGGATACCAAATTAAATCAAATGCTACCCAAATTTTTTTAAAATAATGTTATAGAAATTCAATTTTGAATGCCCCATTTAGTACATTTTGTATCGTAAAGATGAACAAATAAAATACCTTTAATGGGTACTACAAAGATCATTTAAAAATTATTTTGGTTTATTTTATATTTTTCTTAAATCAAAGCATTATTGGAGTTGTTCTCGGTATCTTAAAAATAACTTCTCACCTCGATAGTTCGAGAAATTTGGGATCCCAAAAATTTCAAAGTCCTTTATTTGATTTTTATTGAAAACTAAATAAAGAAATTAATAAAATTTAAATCAAATTGTTATGATTTTAATTTATGAACACCAATTCTAATGATAAAAGAATAAAATAATAATCATATACAATCGTAACGATTTGACAATAATACATAAATAAATAAGAAGGGATAACAACTATAAATAAAAAGAAAGAATAATGGAAAGAAATGTTAGAGATGATAAATATGTATGATAAATTAAAAAAGAATATGTAGAGTGAAAATAATAAAACAATACATGAAATAATTAAAAAGATATACAAAAATAAATTAAAACAAACCAATAATATCTACTAAAAATAGAAAAATAAAAATAAAAAAAGAAATAAAATACAAACAAAAAGACTAAAAAAATACAAAAAATAACAAAAAAATTAATTATAGAGGGTGACATCACCCTCTATTTTTTTTAGTTTATATATATATATATATATTTAATAAATAAATTAATAATAATTTTTTTCATATGTAAATAAATTAATCTATGAAAAAAATGCTTAATTTAATTCATAATTTACATGAGCTTGCTATTTTTTACTACATAGTCTACTAATTATCATTTTTCATTTTTTCCCTTAATGCTAATCAAATAGTAAAATAAAAATAAGTAACTAATTTGAACAAGTGTCACTAAAGAAAAATAAGTAATTTTGTTTGGATTATAAATAACAATTTTTTTATTTTGAATTACTTTGTTAACTAATTACCATTTTTTCTTTCTTTCTTCATTGCTAGGAATGATCATGGAAGGTAACTAGTCTAAACAAGTGTCACTAAATGATGAACGAAAATTAAAAAGAAAAGAAGAAAATACTTGTAAGAACATAAAAAAATAAAAGCTTAAATATTTGTATAATCTTGTATAGAAGTTGTACTATCTATTTTATGCATTTTTAGGTATGAGAAATTATCATATGAGATATTTTCATCAAATGTACATTTTCAACCCATTAAAAGGTTGATTCACATTGAGTTAATTTTACACCTCCTCAAAAGTTTTATTCTCATCCTCATTGATTGAGTTGATGATAAAAACATCTCATTATCAAACTTGTAAAAAAACCAATAATATATGAAAATATAATTTAAGATTCAGAGTATGAGAAATGATAAAGAATGAGTAAACAACTTATGTATGGAAAAGAAAACTAAGAAATATCAATTACATGGGTGTGAAGAAGTGAGATGATGAAATAATGAACAATATATATTATAAGCTAAAATGCAAGAAATTTGAACTACCTTAATAGAAAGAATAGAATAAGATGAAAGATGAATAGAAATAAAAACTCTCTTTCTCTCCATTGTTTTTTAAAAAAAAGTCTACTATTTTTTCAAGATCTCTCTTTCTCTCTCTAAAATCCCTTCTCTATCTCACTCTCTAAATCCCTCCTTTTAAGTGAAGACAACCCCTCTATTTATAGGCAAACTTAGGGCTTCACTTTTTATTTTTAGTCAATTTGTTTCCTTTTTATTTTTTAGTCATTGGAAAATTTTTTTATATTTTTAAAGTATTAGACCAGATAAAATACGGTATTTACACCAATTTATCAGCATCTTTCCTTCAGTGAGTCATCTCCTTACATTGTCTCTTCAGTCTTGGGGTAGTGTTTTCTTAGGGCTTCCAATAATGACAGGGGTCGTTTGAATTTCCATCTCAATGATAGGAACAAGGTCTCATATGGGGACTTTGGAGGTGAGTGTGGCCAACGTGTCTGCATGGCACTTTTGAGATCGAGGTGTGTTTTTAAAGACCAGCTTCTCAAAGGTGTCTGTTAGCCTCTAGATCTCATGTCTGTACTGACGAGGGTGAAATATTTAACAACAAACTCCCTAATAATCTAGTTTATTATCAAACTAGAGTCTCTGTTTACCTTAAGCGTTGTGGCCTATTTATCCCTTGCATACTACAAAGCCAGTACCAAAGCTTTATATTATACCTTATTGTTTGTATAAGGGAAAGTTAGCTTGTACGCTATCAGGAACATGTTACTAAGCGGGTCATTTAATTCCTCCCCCACTATGTGTAGATGATCCATTAAATGTCTGCCCTCATATTGCCTCTTCATAGAGGTTACCCCCATGGCATTCTCCTGGGATGGTGTTATATAAAGGTTCTGACTCTCTATTTGGAAATTGTAACAGCAAATTGGCAAAGGCTTGGCTCTCATGCGCCTTGGGCATCGTTGGTGTTATGTCAAATTCGTTCAACAACATCATCCACCTAGTGAGTCTTCCATTCAAAGCAGGCTTGGACAACAAAAAGTGAATAGGGTTAGACTTATTCCTCAAGTTAATTTTGTTACAAAGTAGGTAATGACGGAGCTTCTAAGTGACAAAGACAAGTGTAAGGAAATGCTTCTCATGGGGTGTGTATCTCATCTCCCATCAAGTAATAACCTACTCAGTTAGTAGACTAGAAATTCTGATCATTCCCACTCTTGAGCTAATAACGCCTCAATAGACTTACTCATGAATGTGATGTACAATATCAAGGTCGTGTCCCCCAGGGCAGCATCATGGTGGCGGATGTAAGCAACACATCTTTTCACTATTAAAAAATCCTTTGTTGCTTAGAGTCTCACTCGAAATCATAACCTTGCTTCAATAATGGTTGTAAAGCGCTAATTGATTCTGCCAAGGTGGGTATAAAATGACGTACACAAGAGACATTCCCCAAGAATGACTTGAACTCCTTGGCGCTCTGGGACGGAGGCATGTCCCTGATGGATTTTCGCTTTGTCTGATCAATATCTATCCTCAGGTGGTAGACACAGAACCCCAAGAACTTGCCATGAAGGACACTGAAGGCGTACTTCAATGGATTCATCTTCAACCTGTAAATCATGCACCTCTCAAATACAATTCTCAAGTGTATGAGGTGCATGTACGCCATCTTGGATTTCATAACCAGATCAATATAATCCTCCACGACGTCATGAATAAGATAAGCAAAGAATCCTATCATTTCCTTCTAATAAGTAGCCCCAGCATTCTTCAACCTGAACGACATTACAACATAGAAGAAATTTCCAAAAAGAGTCATGAAGGCAATTTTCTTAGCATCACTCGATGCCATTCTGACCTGATTGCACCCATTGAAACCATCCGTGGAGGAGAACATCTCGTGTTTCGCCGTGATGTCTACTAAGGCATCCACATTGGGTAGTGTGAAGTCATCATTTAGGCAAGCCTTATTTAGATCTCTATTGACAATCTAGAGCCTTGTCTTTGAAGCATCTGACGTAAGTCATCAAATCTTTGTCCTGCCTTTGAGGCTCACGCCCTAATTGAAGAATACTCATCTTTTCTTCTAAAAAAACTTAGTCATGATGGCGGAAACTATACGCAGCTAAGTCAAGATTGACCCGGGCACCAGATTTGTAAACCATGTATACACTCGCTCTATCAACGACTTTGAAAATTCCCTCAACCTCATGGCCTTGTCACACCACGTGCTCCTTTACGCATCATTCCTTTCCATTGTATTTTTGAAACTTAGGGGCACATAATTAGACGAATAATGGGTAAGGAGTATGAAAGTCCACTATCTTCTCACTCAAAGTAGCCTTGAGCCTTTCCATTTCCAACATTTTTTGGAGTACCTCCCTCGTTATGAAAGAGTCAAGGTCAGACCACCGTTCGAGTTCTCAAGTACTGGAGTAGTTTGTGCAAAAGTTGTGAAGGGATGGGGAGAGCGGGTTTGTTTGAGCGACTTACATTCTAGTCATTATTTTCTATCTCGGACCTGGCTGAGCCCATGGGTTGAACAGGCGGTATGAGGGCAACGGCACCAACGTGGCTCATCGTTTGAGGTTGGATGGGCTGAGCGACAGGTGGGGTGATGGAGGGTTTTGTGAGGTAGTGAGGAAAATGCTAAGGGTGCTTAAGAGAGCCCGGATATCGGCATTAGAGGCCTGGAGATCTCTAATATCACGAGTCTGCTCCATCACTGTCATCGTGGTACCAATGGCAGCGGTGACGCTGGGTCATTCATGAGAAGTAGTTTCTTCCCCATCTTAGTTCTCCACCAATAGTTGGTTATCTCCATCTATATGAGAAGAAGCTCCCGTAGGTCTCTTATGTCCACTCATACTTAGAAAAATATGTAAAAGAGAGGTCACTCCGCAATGGAGTCGTCAAAATATTTAGGGATTTTTAGGTAATGTGTAATGGAGTGGCCTGATCTATGGACAAGTAAGCTTGGTAGTGTGGAGGTTGTGTGTCTGAAAAGGTGAAGAACAAGTACCTTAGGTTCACCTCAGAAGGTGTCCAGATTGATTTCTCTAAGGTTAGTGAGAACTTTGATGTGTAAAATATTCTCTTTATTTAACGTAGGAGAGTGTGAAAGTAATGATCCTCATTATGATACTAAGGACCCCATTTTATAGATAGGGTCATGTAGAGATGAGTGTTGTTTGTCCTTTATGCGATTAAGCCCACTCATAAAACGTGGACACACTCATAAAATGTGACCATACCTAAACACCTTCAACTAATCGTGCTTACATGGCATCGAGTTATTGTAAGACTTATAATGAACCTAACTAACTCCACAAAGATATCTGTGAAGGACTCCCCTTTAAACACTACCAAATGTGTGACCTTACATACGTTGTGACCATGGGTAGAATGATAGGCCCTTTATCTGTCTTTGAACTCTCCAAAGGCTGCATTGTGTAGTCTGTCCAAAATGCGGCATCACATGCCCCTATCCCTTCTCTAGCAGAAGGCGGTACATTCAACGCACCTAAGGTGACCATACTCATCAAGGCATTTCACCTCTCTTGGTATAGCGTAACTTTATCCTAATCCTACAAGATCACAGCCCCTAGATTACTCTCAAGTAAGGGGTGATGTTCGAGCCTTTGTCACTAAGCTCGAAGGTGGGTGACAAAAAAAATGAAAAGTGTGTTATTGGGTTCGCTATCTTTATAGGCTCAAGGGCGTCCCTTACAAGGATAATTGTTGGGTACGCCGCCTATACATTCCAGTGTGTGTGCCTTACAAAATACTTATGTTCATCCTACATCAGCTTCATAATGTCACGTGGGCGCCAGCTGGGTCCTCCCCTTAATGTCAAACGTTTCTTTCTTAGACGTCACATGTTGGCACTTCTCACTATTTACAAAAAGGATGAAATAAATAAGTACTTTAACGACACGTCACTTTTGTAAGATAATGAAGATGAAATAGAAGAATCTGATGCGAATAACAAAAATTATGATGAAGATGAAAGGAAAAGATCAAAATATGATGATGAAGACTTTAACATTCTAGAATTCAGCTCATATGATGATGAATTCATTGACAAGATAAATGAACCAATTTTCGGCTCTTTTGGCTTAAAGTCTAACGTAAATCAACAGAATATTATATCGATTATTTGAAAATTCAAGTAGTTATTAAATTGAATTTTAAAATAATGAGTGGACATTAAATTGAAAAAAAAAGCTAAAAAAATTCAGTGGGGAGAGTATAAATTTCTAATCTTTTAAAAAGAGTATATTTATCTAAAATACATTTTGAAATGATATATTTTTATAAACTACCCTTCTTTCCCATTTATTTTACTAGATTATAAAACGGTAAACGCACAAAAAAATTGAAGTCTTAAACTTTTCAGTTTAAAAATTTTAAATTGGAGTTGAGTTAATATAGTATGTAATTTGAATTGGAATCACGTGTTGCTGCAATTTTTCATTATGATGCTTCTTTGTTTGTAAATTAGCCACGGTGTTCTTCCATCCCTTGGTGTGGATGATTTTGAGGCTGGGCTTTTCTCCAACAAATGATTAAAGAAAATTTACAAATTTTCTTCCTGAATTATCACTAATAAACATTTTAATTTTAAATATAAAATGTTATAAATTTAATGCTAAACTAGTTGAAACTCATAATTAAAAACCTAACACTCACTCTATTAATTGAACATTACTATTAATCAAAACAACGTAGTACGAAACGACGTGGTTTTGATATTTTGGGTAGAATTATTCTACACCCAAACAACACACAACTATCAAACACTCATTCTCCAAACACCCCCAATCATAGGGAAGAACCTTGAGCTTCTCTAAACTAGTCCCTAGCCAAACCATTTTACAAAATTACAGTTTTTTCCTAATTTTTGCTTACCATGACCCCTGGCCCACCTTCCCTTCATTTATTTTTTACTTTTTTTCCCTATTATCATTTTTACAAGTTGTCCAATAAAATATCATGACCTACTTCACTCAACACTCAAACCTCTCATCCTCCTCATTTCAACTTCTTCGTTCTTCATTTTCTCCACTTCTTTGTCTTCTTGTCCGTCTTCTTCCTTCTTCCTAAAATAGCAAATGATTCTTCTTTTTGGAACATGTATAAGTTTTGTTTTCTTCTTTCTAGAAAGCTTAAATTTTCATGGGTTTTTCTTTGTTCATGAGTTTTCTTGGAATGATTTTATTTGTTTTCTTCTTTTTGGAACGTTGTTTGAAGTTCATATAATGTACATAATCACTTCAAGATGATAGTGTAGTGTAAACGAAGACTACACGAGCCTTATGTAGCCCTCGTGTACACTTCATGCAGAGTACACGATACTCGTGTAGACCTCACTAGTGCATCAAGAAGTTGCTCAGCAGTTCCTGATGCACTATAAGAGCATCGTGTAGTGTATAGAATGACCACAAGATGATCGTGTACTCCTCGTGTACGCTACAGATGCTCGTGTAGTCCTTGTTTACACTACACGATCATCATGTAGTCCCCATGTACACCACATGATTACACTATACGATCATCATGTAGCACCTATTACAGTACATGAAGTCTACATGATCATCGGTAGCACCTATTACAATACACAAAGTCTACACGATCATCGTGTAATATTTCATTTCATTATGTATTCTTCTTGTCCTGACTTTCTTCATTGATGTATGTACACATATATATATATATATATATATATATATACGAAGTTCAAATTTTTATAATCAATGATGGAGATTAGATGAAAAATGGTACAGCATGGTCTGGTAATGGAAAGAAGACCAAATTATTACAGATATCAACTAACTGCACTTATCATGAATATCAGGTATACATTCTAGTGTGTGTGCCTTGACAGTATCAGAATATGCCTTATATTTACTGTTATTAAACTTCTCATCCGAATCAGCCATGGTTATTCCTTGGGCTTTGGGAAAATATAGATCATAGTGTTTGTTGAGGCCACAGGTCTTCTTCTCATTTCAGGCTTCACCAAACTTCAGTCCAGTCATCAACGAAAACTCTTTCTTGGAGAAGCACAATGGTTCATTATTGACAAGAAACCAGATTTCATCCTCAGATGGAGTGTCATTCACATATTTGGCATCCCTGGCCAGCACCTAGTGGCAGACATTGACTGAAAACTTCATGGCTGAGAGATCCAGGAGATGGCCAAAATATGTCTCTCTAAATAAGGAGAGTTGAGTTGTTGTCAACTTTTTCGTGATAACCTCTATCATGTAAGTATTGCACTATGCATTTACCCTTGCTGTTGAAATTCTATTAACGTCATGTACGTATCTTAGTTGCATCATTGATGAAACTATAACCTATAGAAAATTCAAAGCAAACATAATATCAGAGAATAAAAGTGTACACGTTCATCACGTAACCATCTCATCGAATACCTCTCGTGTAGTCTACACGAGGATCATGTAGTCTACACGAGAAATGTGTACACTTGAGGATGGTTATACGATAAACGTGTACCTCTCGTGTAGTCTACACGAGAATCGTGTACCCCCGTGTACACTACATGATGATCACACGGTGAACGTATACCCCTCGTGTCATCTACACAAGGATAGTGTACCCGGATCGTGTACAAAAACTCAATAGCCCAGAAGAAAAAAAACATTCAGAAACCTATAAAATAACTCAGAAACCCAACAAATATACTTTGTTGTGATTTAGACTTCACAAAAAACAAAAACTCAAAAATCCAAAAAAATAAAAAACCTAAAAAAATACTCAAAAACTAAAAGAAAATCAGAAAGAAAAAAAACTTAGAAACCCAAAAACTTACTTTGTTTGTATTCATTGATGTGGGAGATGAAAACTAAAAGATTTGCAGAGAGTGAGAGATGTTACAACTTCTAGAAAAAGAGATAAAGTAACCATAAAAGAGAAAATGAGATAAATGCAAGTGTAATGGTGAAGAGACACACGAATGGATGAGTTTCGTATAAGAAAAAATATGTAATCAATACTTATTTTTAAATGAGTTTTTTGGTAACATAATAGACTGATTTTAAATTCAAAGTTAGTCGAGATTAAGGTATGCAAAGATTCAGACAGGAGTCTAATTCTCCAAAATGATTTATCTAGTAGTCTAATTTGGCAAAAATTACCAAGAACCTTCACCCTCTTCGAATAAACCTTCTATGCCGTTTCCTTCTTTCTTGTTCGATGCCCTTCTGTCTAAGGTTTTTTCTGCAATTTTCTATGCAATTTTCTATGCGATTACTTTTAAGGATTTCGATAAAGGGATGAATTTTTAATTTCTTTGCAATTTTCTATGCATTTTCTAATCGAGGGTGTAAGAATTTTCCTGTGGGCAGCTGAAACCCGCTCCTCTTTTTAACTTTTGTGGGTAGGTATGGAGAGAGATTTGGGCTCTTACCAAACACCATGATTCCATGAAGCTAGTTCAATCGGTAGTTGAGAAACAAACAAACATCACTGAAATAAATTCATCCCTATCATTACCCACTTTCTTCAATCTCCAGCTTCCGCAGAAAAAAAAATGGCAAACTCCAATGAGAGTGAAACCCATGTAGTTCTCTTCCCAGCAGCAGGCATGGGCCACATCATACCTTTCCTCAGACTAGCTAAATCACTCCTTCAGAAAAACTGCAGAGTCTCCCTCATCACCACCAATCCCACTGTCTCTCATGCAGAATCTCAGTTCATCTCTAATTTCCTTTCCGCTTTCCCTCAAGTTAAAGAATTACAGTTCCACCTCTTACCTTTTGACCCTACCTCAGCCAACTCCGACGACCCTTTTTTTCTCCAATTCGAATCGATCCGCCGCTCCTCCACTCTCCTCTCTCCTCTCCTTGCCTCTGTCTCACCTCCTCCTTCCGCTCTCATCTCTGACGTCACCTTACTCTCCCCTGCCACTCTTGTTGCCACAACCCTACACCTCCCTGTCTACACTCTCTTCCCTTCCTCCGCCAGAATGTTCTGTCTCTTCTCCTTCTTCCCCACCGTCAATGAGCCGCAGAGATCCGCCATTGCTGCTAATGTTATTGACTCTCTTGAAATCCCCGGTATCCCTTCAATTCCATCATCATCAATCCCTCCTCTGCTTCTAAACCCAAATAGCCTTTTTGCTCATATACTGGTTAAAGATGGTCAGATCGTGGTACAATCAAGTGGGGTATTGATCAATTCCTTTGACGGACTAGAGGAACAAACAATCTCAGCTCTTAATAATAGAAAAGTAAGAAATGGGTTACCTTCTCTTTTCCCAATTGGACCATTGACCCCATGTGAGTTCGAGAAAAAGGAAGCATATGAAACAACCAAGTGGCTCGATGACCAACCTGCAGGCTCGGTAGTGTATGTCAGCTTTGGCAGCCGGACAGCCATGTCGAGGGAGCAAATAAGGGAGGTAGGAAAGGGACTGATTTCAAGTGGGTACAAGTTTTTATGGGTAGTGAAAGAAAAGAAGGTTGACAAAGAGGAGGAAGAAGAGGGAGTCGAAATAGTGATTGGGAATGAACTGATGGAGAGGGTGAAAGAGAGAGGGATTGTGGTGAAGAGATGGGTGGATCAATGGGAGATATTGGCGCATAAAGCTGTAGGTGGATTTGTGAGCCATTGTGGGTGGAATTCAGTGGTGGAGGCAACGTACCATGGTGTGCCGATTTTGGCATGGCCGCAACATGGGGACCAGAAGCTTAATGCGGAGGTGGTAGAGAAGAAGGGTATTGGAATGTGGGTGAGAAGTTGGGGTTGGGGTGAGAAGAATTTGGTGAAGGGTGAGGAGATTGGGGAGAGAATTAAAGAGATGATGGGAAGTGAGAAGATAAGGGAGGAGGCTAGTTTGATTAAAGAAGAAGCAAGGAAAGCATGTGGAGTTGGGGGAAGCTGTGAGAGGAATTTTGAGAGATTGTTTGCGAGATGGAGAAGTACTGGTGGGATTTGATTACTTCTTCTGTCGTGTTATGTCAATGTCTTGACTAGATCTGATATAGGTCCGATACATTGTTGAACCAATATGTGTTGAAGTTATATATTTCTCACGTTGAGTTAGAGTTATATATATATATATATATAATTTGATAAAATATTAACTTTGTCACAAAAAAATCTCAAGTATTACAATTTTGTAATTTAGTTGATATTTTAATATTTCCTTATGTAACTCTCTATCATAAGTTTGTCCCACATAATTTTTTTTTTCCGTTCAAATATCACGTCCACACTTGCCCTTTCTAGATAGCACTCATCACACCTCCTCAACATTAAGGATGAGTTGGATACCACTTTTATTTGTTCAAAATATTAAGTTTCGGTATGCAAATGTTACTAACTCACACTGATCTCGTGTGGTTTATATTTTTTAACCATTAAGAAATGTTTGAAAGTATAAATTAATTGGTTATAATGTACATAAAAATAGCTAGTATTTCTAAATCTATTCTTTTTATATAATAGTTGGCACTAATACTTATCATTCAAACATAATCAATCGAAAGAGATACCTCATATGATCTCGTGGGATTAGACCCCTACGGAGCCTCTTCAATCGCCATTCTCCATATCAAAAGCATCTTCTTTGTCGTCCCCTCAAGTCATTTCATGTAATTGGGAGACATGACATAAAAGTGCAGCCTCTCTCCCATTAGACAATGAGAATATTTTAAAATATTCTCTAAATTTTTCCTACATGCCCTCGCCAAGACAGGATTCTTATGTCAAACCTTGACCAAAAAAAACAAGGCATGATCACTCATTCTCTAGATCTGAGTGGATTTAGAGTCACATTGTTGTGTTGTATTGTTGATTTTTTTGGAGAATTTTCATTTTAGGTTGTTATTCTTTTTGAAGCATTTGATTTGGATTTGTCGATGGTGCTTGGATCACCTTCACTTCCTTCAGTTCTTGTTCATCTTCCTTCGCGTTTCTCTTCCTCGGATTATATTAAAGTGATATAACTCGTAACCTATTAGTATAAGGGTTAAGTGAGAGCATCTTGGTATAAGAAAAAATTAAACACGTTAACAAAATATTTAACAATTTTGGGAATTTTTTCCATAAATTAAAATGTCAAGTGAGGTTTGTGTGTTTTACACAAATATCAGAGGGTGTCCGTGTACTTTTTTCAAATAATTAAAATGTTTAGCCTTTAATACACTTTATTTCGATTACCCATCCTAATTATTTAGATTTATTATGGCTCTCTTCCTTTGCTCTGTATTAAATTGTCAAGCTCATTTCTAATATTTTGAATTTTACTCATTTTGATTATTAGTTTGCCCTCTCCATTTAACATTTATGAAAAATATTAATAGTTACATGATGATGGAGATGCTTCACCCTTCAACACTTATCATTTCCCTGATCTTGAGTGAAGAAATGAAGAATGATGCTCAAGTAGATTGCTCTACTTGTCGCCGGTATATAAAAGAATCAAAGCTATTATGTCTTTATGGATTGCAAGTATTAGGCTCACGTGCCTTGTGCAGAGCTACATCTGAAAATCAACCATCATTCTCATCCACCTTACATTATTGAGTTAAAAACTAGGTTGTGCTATGTTTGTTCTTCTTGCCACTATTTTTTATAATGCTCTAAGTTTCTCCTACAACACACGTCAGTTTCACCTTAATGTTAAATGTGGACTAATGGATGAGATAGATTCCTAGGGACAAAGCACGTTCCTTATTTTAGTCATCAACACCCGTTCATCCTTTATGATATAGAGTGTCATAATGAAGAACTTAAATGCTATGCATATCAGCAATGCTCTCAAGATTATATGATCTACCTTGTAAATATTCTACAAATCATATGCTGGGTGGCCAAGACGTACATTGCATGCCACCCACCCATCTCATGCTCTTACACTTTTGACGAGATTCGTAAAATACGTGCATTGTAGTGTGAAAGATCATGACTTTACTTACACATGCTGGTGATGTGATTTCTCATTTAACATTGTAGATGCAAGGGTATCACGTGTGTGAGGTGCATGAGTGGTCTAGTCCTAGCTCATGACCGGAACAACACATGAGCACGTCGGGGAGGACGCCGACAGGTGAAGGGGGAGCACTCTAGACACTCAAGGGAAGTGATAAATGCTTACTCTCTCTCGCTCTAGAAGTGGGAGTTTCTCACTTTAGAAATGAGAGCTTCTCTCTCTAAAATGGGAGCTTCTCTCTCTAAATTTCCAATACTTTCAAATGAAGAAGGAGTCCTCCTTGTATAAGTGAACAAAAGGAGGGGGACCATTGCAACTAATCCATTAATTAGTTGCAAGCCTGCCAATCAAATCGTGCCACCTAAGCTGATTGATCATGCTTAGGTGAATAAGATGAGGATTACACATGAGCCAATCCGGTAGCGTCATGTGGGTCTTTATGTAATGACCATGATCTAAGGAGAACATGCCTAGCCGGTGAGGCACGACGACAATGTTCACCCAACTCCTCATCTATAAAGGTTTTCTCAAATAAAACCCCTCCCCAAGGTGGGAGGGTAGCACACCCTCAATGTCTAGAGTGGTCGTACCGAGGAGGTATGTCCCCCGCCTAGTACAACGTAGCCTCGCCCATAATCCTGCCAGTCCATAGCCTCCTGAACGTTCACAGACAACCATACGTCCATCCAAGTCTTTGTCACTTGACTTAGTAGTTTGTGATGTGATAACTCATTGTGATAGTGTAGTGGTGTGTCTACAATTTTCATTACGGAGGGTGATCAATGCACCTCCACAGTACACCCATGAGGATGACATCAATGGTGCTACAATGTGGGTGACATCAATAGTGCTATCGTATGGGTGACACCCCATGGTGCTGTCATGGGGACGACCCCCATGAGTACCTCAATGGCGGCACCTCAAGGGGTGCACCTCGGTGGCGGCACCTCAAGGGGTGCACCTCAGCAGTGACACTCCATGGTACGTCGTTGGTGGAGACACTCCTGATATGTCATAAGAGTTACGTTTTGGGGGTAGTCAACGTTGAGCTCGTCAACCCTCATGTACAAACATAAAATGTGCTACGAAAGGCCAAGAGAAAGAAGAGAAAACATCTTTTGTGTGCGCGAAAAACAAGGACATTGATGCAGCTTCTACTGCCTAAATCTATTAAATCTACATTTTCACCCTAAAAACCTACTTTCCTTTAAAAAAGAAAAAAAAACATTTGGTCTGACTCGTGTCACAGAGATTTCTCAAGCAAGACAGTCTTCTATTGTGAATCATGCAACTATGATATGCATATATTATGCATTTTGATGTAAAGTATACAATATGTTGACCAAGAATGTATTCAACATTTTAGTCATCATATCCATCAGTACTGCTTCTTGAGATCAATAGTGCTACAAACTACTTTGGTTTCCAAAAGAGTTGTTCTACCTAGAGGTGCAAGTAGTTCGGTTCAGTGTGGTTTACGGTGTTTTAACTTACCGAACTGCAAATGCAGATTATCAAAAATAGGAACCGAGCCGAACATGTCAGAATGAAGAAACCGCGTTGAACCAAACTGTCAAAAATTTTCCTAAACCGCACCGAACCGGTCAAACCGTAAAATAAACAGAATAAGTTCTACTGAAAATAAAAGTCTTAGTTTGAACAATTTTCTGAAATCGTAAATTTTCATGTGGAAACAGAGAAGAAAGAATCGAGATCATTCTAATCCAAAGTTCTATTAATAGATTATAAATACAATCAAAAAATAATAAAATCCTCATAAGTATCAGAAAATTGATAAGGCAAAAAAATAAAATACAAACTAAAATCAGATCTCGAATTTCTCTTTTCTTCTTGAACTTCCAGATCGGGAATTTCCTCTTTTCTTCTTGAACTTCCAGATCTGAAATTTCTTTTTATTCTTTTACTTTTAAAACTTTTACATCTGAAACATCCATGGCTGCCCAGAGAAAGAGACGCAAACTGAGAGACAAAGAGAGAGAGAGAGAGAGAGAGAGAGAAGCGAACTGAGAAAGAGAGAGACGAATAGAAAAATTGCCAAGCCATCATAGAACATAATATTCTAATCTGAGTTTGTAACGGAAGAATAAAAAACTAAGAAAAAATGACCACTAACTAAGTATCTAAGAAATGAAAACTATAAAATCAAGGTCTAAAATTAGGGTTAGAACAACATATATAACATAAAAAATCACCAAGACTACTAGATTACAAAAAATCTATAAATCTATAAAACAAAATCTACAGATCTACAAAAAAATCTACAAATCTACCAGATAGCAATATAATAAAAAAATCTACAGATCTACTAGATCTACCATATTTTTAAACTTAATACAAAAACATCCAAATCTACCACGTTTCTGAGTTGGTGCAAGCTAGGGCTCAAATCATCAACGATGGTTCTACTGGGCGCCGGAGAAAGAAGCGTACTGACAGATGGAGTTCGAATGGAGTTCGTCGACGATGAAGTTCGCATAGAGAACCGTTGGGCAATGGAGTTCATCGCTGGTGGAGTTCAGCTCAGTGATGGAGTTTAGCTCGGGGGACCATAAGAGAGAGAGAGAGAGCAGAGAGATGTACAAAGAGAGAGATGAGAATAAGAATAAGATGAGAGCGACGAGTCTGAGAGAGAGTGTGTGTGAGAAAGCGGTGAAAATGTTTATGGATTAGGATTAGGATATTGTGAAAATCTCTTTATATATTGAATATGCGGTTCGGTTCGGTGTAGTTACTCCATAAAAATCACAGACCGAACCGAATCGTGGACTTATCACATATCAGGGACTGAACCGAACCGTCTAAAATGTTAAGACCGACCGAACTGCATCGGTTCAATCCAGTTCCGTCGGTTTCAGC
The DNA here is from genome assembly GCA_003255025.1 of Datisca glomerata. NCBI lineage: Eukaryota > Viridiplantae > Streptophyta > Magnoliopsida > Cucurbitales > Datiscaceae > Datisca > Datisca glomerata. The sequence goes on from QANY01003934.1 coordinate 158,144, forward strand.
ATTTTTTCTTACACCCTCAGTTCTACCCAAGCCCAAGTCTACATTTGCATCCAATGTAACTACTTCATTCACCAATCTTGTGCTAAACTACCACCAGAAATAGAGATAGCATTCCCTCCACCTTAAACAACCACTCAATATTCATGCTGTTGATGGTAATTATACTCGCGATGCTTGGGCCAAGAAATGTAGAGGCTTTATTTTTCACATGTGATCAGTGCTGTTGGAATTATGTCCATAAAGTAGGGTGTAATAATTATCTATGATTATTTAGTTATTTCTCTGACATTTATGTATTACTGAATTTTATGAATAAATGAAAGTTTTTATTTAATTAAAGTGTGTTTATAATCTACTTAAGTCCGAGAACTATTATCAACATAAGAGGAGTAATGACAGACTCTTCTAAAATAGTTCAGAATATTATTCGCAGTCTTAGGATCGACTAGGTGATCGAGTCTGATTACGATAGTTAGGTTTAACCAAAGGATGCCGGTGTTGGGGCATGTAGTGGAGAATCTAACAGTTGACCTAAACATGTTATGAAATATGTTGAATAGACTATTAACAAATTAGTTTAGAATAAAATCGTGTATCTAGGTCTAAATCTAATTGTTACACCTTAAGGGTATTTTCATAATTATCTTAATCTTGAGGTGAATCCGAAACTTGATCTAGTTACTTATGATCTTTGACACGCCAAATGAGTGAGTTTGAATTGCCAGACAATATCTCGGCTGTTGGGATCGTGATTCAACTATGTTGGAGCTGCGTGATTTACAGATATGGAATTCATGGTAAGATTGTAATAGCAACAATATCATCTTATGATTTATTAATGAGTGTGTGAATAAATAAATTGGGTCTGGTACTCGATGACATGAGTCATTGAATAAGACATTCTGAACTGTACGAGACATTTCACTGGTATATTTTTCTTATTCACAGTCAATAAAAGAGTAAAGCAAATAATAACTAGAGGGGTAACATGATAATTTTATATACAGCTCTTGTTACTGATATTCATGAAGGATAACATTGTAAAATATTATGAGGACCGTGAAATAAATATGTTTATTTGCACCAACATAAAATGTAGTACGCTTGAATCGAGAGTTTATTCGGTATCGGATCTATAGTGAAGTCGTATGATGTCAGGATTAACTAGGCTGAGAATTTATGGAGATAAATTACGGGGTATTTGAATCTCATAGATTTATTCATGTGAGTTCATTCGGTCTCAAGAGTAGCTCATAAGGACATGAATGAGAAACAACATTAGTTGGACAAAAAACGTGTTTTGGACCAAGATACATTTCCCGAACCCATATATGATGGGTGTCATCACTAAATTAGTGAAGATCAAAATTAATGTTCAAAATAATTAATTTGTTATTTTATAATTATTAGATAATTAGTAAATAAAAAATTAATTGATATGATCAATTTGAATTCATGAATTTGGACACACCTTTGACTCTATGAGAGATATAAAAATCATATATTACAGTGTAAGGGAGGTAAATTTCAGTTTTATCATATAAGGGTACATGGGTAAATTCAATAATCAATATAAAAGGGTTGTAAACCTAACCTTAAGCTAAGCTAAGTCTTAGACATAGCAGAAAAAGTTTTCTTTCCCATTCTCCATTGTTGAAACCTATAAAGGAAGAAGAGTAAACTTAATCACGTCTTTCAAATTTAATTTCTTTTTAAACTGTATAAAATTACATAGCCTATTATATATCTTTAAAAGGATATAGATGTCTACTGCTTGAAGAATTTTACAGAATTGATTTGGAGCTCTTGAATAAGAGTTATAATAATTTTTATGAAGATTTTTCAAGAAGATAGATCATGCAGAATAGACATATTTGAAAATTATACAGCTTCAATTGAAGCTAATTACATGGAGGATTATATGCTATTAGAAGCATATATATGAAAATCAATTTTAGAAGAATCTTACAGAATTTGATTTGGAGCACTCAATCAAAACTTATGGCATGATAACTTACATGTTGTCAACTCTCTATTCTTCGACAATAGAACTATGGGTGTAAGTTCTTGAGAGGGGCAACTCATAAGTCCTACTCTCAGAAGGAATTAAGTGCGTAAGTTTTTGGAGAGGCAATTCATAGGTCTTATTCTCAGAAGGAAATCAAAATGGGGCCATGATCCCACTAAAGGAGCTTAAGTCATTGGGAGCGTCTATGTACGCCGCTCTCAGAAGGAAATTAAAATGGGGTCATGGTTCCACTGAAGAAGCTTAAGTCCTTGGAAGTGTCTATGTACGCCATTCTCAGAAAGAAATCAAAGCGAGTCCATGATTCCACTAAAGGAGCCTATATCCTAGGGAGCGTCTATGTACGCCGTTCTCAGAAAAAAATTAAAACGGGGTCATGGTTCCACCAAAGGAGCCTAAGTCCTTGGGAGCGTCTACGTATGCCGTTCTCAGAAGGAAATTGAAATGGGGCCATGCTTCTACTGATAAGCAAAAACAAGCCAAGGAGAAAAACACGCAAGGGATGAAACAAAATGTAAGAAGGAAAATCAAATGTCTTCAAAACGGGAAAGTCTGGAAAATAAAAAAAGAAATGTCTTGAGAATAGAAAAGGAAATGTCATCAGAATGGGGAAGTTTGGAGAAAGGAAAAAGAAATGTCTTCAGAACGAAAAAGTTTGGAGAATGGAAAAAGAAATGTTTTCAGAACTGGAAAGTCTGCAGAACAGAAAAGGAAACATCTTCACAAACGGGAAAGTCTAGAGAATGGAAAAGGAAACGTCTTCACAAATGGTAAAGTCTAGAGAAAAGAAAAGGAAACATCTTCAGAATGGGAAAATCCTTAGAATTGAAAAGAAAAGAAGTTGAGAAAAGAACTTCAGAACAGAAAAGAAAAGCAGTTAAGGAAAGACCTTCACCACAGTAAAGAAATGATGAGAAAAGAATAGCTGAGTAAAGAATGGCAAAAAAGAAGAGCTACGGAGTTGAGAAAAAGACGGCCAGGAGTAAAGGAAAAAGAAATGAGAAAAGGAAGGAAACAAAATAAAAGCATAAAAAGAAAATATGAAAATGGGAGAAACTCTACCAATAAGTCCATAGCAAGGAAAACGGGAAAAACTCTATCAATAAACCTGTAGTAAAAAGATCAGAAAGATAATACAAAGAATGAAGGGAAAGTAATCATCATCGACAAGGAGCTGGCAGAAAAGTTAGTCGACAAAGGCAAAGCACGTGAGAATAGAAATGGGCAGGCTTAACGATAGAATAAGAAAGGACAAACCATTACACCTCAATAACTGAAACATATTGATTGTAATGGGAGGCAAATGAATAGGAAAAAAAATCAACCAAGACACGTGTACAAAAAGAACGTTGAAGCGGGAATCCTCGTTAAAACTTGAGAGAATGATGAAGCGGGGACCTTCACTTCCAGAACGATGGACTATCGCTTCTGGAATGGGGGACAATTGCTTCTAGAACATGGGGGGGGATCGCTTTTAGAGTGGGTGACTATCACTTCTAGAACGGGGGACCACCACTCCCAGAACAGAAAAGAACAACAGAACAGGTACCGTCATCTCGAGAACAGGAGATCGTCACTTTCAGAACGGGAACCGACATCTCGAGAATGGAGAATCATTACCTCTTAGACATGACACAACATTCGAATGAAAAAGAGGGTTCATATTGATAGTCAAGTGGTTGTGATTGATTGGCCTGAACCACGAAAAACCACCAAGTAGCTATGACTGATTGAGTTGCTGAGGACAAAACAGCTGAAAGGAATGAGCAAAGTAAAATAGCTCATGCCTGAAAGTAATCCCATCAGCCGAAAGCATAGGGGATGTGAACATCCACTTTTATTATTATTATTATTGTAAGTTCTGTAAGTATAGGCTCATGTAAAAAGAAGATAAGGCGAGGAAAAGACCTAATCAAATCTCAACTAAAGGCATTGTCATACCTCTCTTCTCTCATCAACAACTGTGTAAAATCATTGATACAAGTGAATATTAACAATTTTCCCGTGATTTTTCTTCCCTTTAAGGATCTTCCACGTAAATGATGGTGTCTTTATTCTCTCTTTATTTCTTCCACTTATGATTTTTATTATTTATTCGTAGGGAGTTTTCCATACCAAAAAAATCATTTACACCCATAAATCAGTGTGTATAAGCTCTAAAGGCTTCTTGGTCTCAGTTTTAAGAGTGTAAGGTAAAAGGTGATGTTTTCCCTTTTTAAAAGCTATGTGAAAGTATGGTGTAACTAAAGAATGTGAAATGTTAAGAATTTGGCTAACAATTTTGGCTGTTAGATGCCTAACCTTTTATGCCACAAATCATCATTGTTAATTTTATTGTTTTGATAAGTTTTTGCTTCCATTCCTTCACTAAAACTTGTTATAGAACTATTGAGATCGTACACAAATAAGAGACAGGATTTGGTGAAACGAGAAGAATTATTATTGATTTGAGAAAATGGTTTGGCACTTACATCAGACCTAGCACTGTAAAAAAAACTCTTTATTTATGCACATATCAGAATTAAAGGCACACGATTTGCTACTTACTGTCTTTGACAGGAGAATTATGAACAGAAGGAAATATACTATCAAATGACTAAACTCCACAATTGAAAGCTTTAGGTTCGTCCACTCCAAGATAGGTCAAGAGATACAATCCATCTTTAAGAATCCCTTGCAGCATAATTGTGCCCTTTTCCGTGTCATTCACAAAACGTTTATCATAATGAAATTCAACAAAAATATTATTATCCTGTGTAATCTTAGAACAGGTTCTTTCTAATTTTAGGGACTCTAAGTAAACAATTCAATTGTAAGGGATATGGATTAGAGGGTAAGAGGGCACAACCAATATGAGTAATTGCAAACTCATTACCATTACCTACTGCAAGAGTCTCAATACCTCTATATTCTTGGGACAAATTCAAATTTGCTAAATCAGAGGTGACATGATTTGTTGAAGCAGAATCTGCATAGCAAGCCAGATCAAGTATGGCTTTAGATGAGGCATAAAAAGCAGTTGGTTAAACTTGGAAATTACCCCCTGAATTGGACTGTCCTCTACTTGAGTAACTTGAATTACCAGAATTCCCAGAATTATTCTCATACCTGATGTAACAAATTACAGCTGAATGACCTGGTTTACCGCAAACTTGACACACTATTTTGTTGTTTCTTCCACCAAACCTGCATCAACCTCTTTTGTTATGAAATTGGTTACCTTTTCCTGATTGCCATTGATTATGTCCAAGTTTATTGTAATTGGGTGCGTATCTTTGCTGAGATGTAAATCTTTGATGTTAATGTTTCTTGTTGAGCATTGGCACTCATCTTCATAGAAGATGATAGAAGACAAATTATTATACTTATCCACGTTCTTGCATTTTTTTATTACCTATATTAATATATGAATACATGTATATACATAAAGTAATAAAGATAATGTAGATGTATAATCACACTACATACACATTAAGATATATTTTTTGGAAGATCAGAAACATCACTACAAAACAAGATAAAGATAATAGCTAAACTATTATCTTATGTGAGCGATCTCGTACTACTGCACGACCTTGATCGTTTGGCATGTTATCATAACTTTAGTTTTTCAATAATAGAAAATAATCGTTATCCTTCTTCTTAAAATATTTTGTCTTATATAAGAATTGTTTATCTTATTACAACTATGTTTATTTAGTTTACTCTTATGGAATGAACCACTATAATTCATATATAAAAATTATTAATTTTTCAGGTGAAATCTCAACATATTTAACTAGGATAAAAGAGAACTTATCATCATCAAAATTTCTCTTATTCATGATTTTAATTCAAAATTTCATTACAAGAGGGCACAAAATTGAACTCTACATACTTCTTTAAAAATGAAAAAATTTACATTTGTTTTATCTGTATTTACATTCTGTCATAACTTCAACTTTAATTAAGAAAAACTCTATGATAGTTGGTACTTGAATAGTTACCTAAACTATGATTTCCGAGATTGAGTGGGAAAACATCACGGCAGAGGCTTATTGATAAAAGTTTAAATAGCATTAAAATATAACATTGTGTAATCATCATTTTTTAGAGTGTCTATTGTTTCATTTATAAATTTACATATATATATGATTTATTTGAGTATTAAATTTTCATTGAACACTTATTGTATAAGTTTCTTGATTTATTAGTTTTTAAATATTAGTTGTACTATAATTTAAATGTATTTTATATGATATTTTACACATTTAATAATTTAATTTATAGATTTAATTCGTATTCTTAAAATATTATTCCGTGCAAGGCACGTGGTTACAACTAGTTAATAGAAAAGTTCACATTAACTTTTGAATTGAAATTACATTATAACTATGTACTCTACCTATTATCTCAATGTATTCGCTAGATCTGACATAAACTGGCATAATGATTAAGCTCATATATTCACATCATGTGATTTTGAGTTAAATCATATATCACTTCGTTCAGAATTGGATTCATATATCTTTTTATTATGTAAAATATGAATTTTGTCACAAGAAGAAAAAATCCTAAGTTTTGCAATTTATTTAGTTGATATTTCAATCTTTTCTGATGTAATTCTCTATCATAAGTTTGTCCACTCAATTTGTTTCCCCCCCTTCAAATACCACGTGCACGTCCATACTAGGCCCATTCTAGATTGCTTATTATTTTCTTCTCCCGAGACACATGACAATTTGATTGTATCGGAATGAATATAGATCTTATTTGTACCTATTTTGCGTCCTCATGTTTTTCCTTCTTTTTTTAATTTGTTGAATTTAGAAAAGTAATTTCTTCATCAATTCAATTTATTGGCAAGCATAGCATGGCCAACGTATTTTTGACATTGGAGATGTTAATATTATTTGTCATTCTTATCAATTGTTTATATGTAAATCAAGTTCACGAGTTTTATCTCAAACTAAGTCAACAATTTATATAAAAGAAAACTCATAATAGTATCATTTAATTGTAATTTTATGGCTCCTAATTTTATTTTGTAAGTTTCATGCTCTATATTATTTAATACAATATATATTTTAAATTATTATGTATATTTTATTTTTCACAATATCGAGTGTAGCACGGACAATCAACTAGTTCACTTAAAAGTGAGCTTTTATTTATTTTGGTATATATAAAGAAACAAATACTACAACAAATTCAACAAAATGTCAAATGAATTTCAGTAGAATATGAAAATAATGAATGAAAAGTAATGAAAACGAGCATGGTGAATATGTAGTAAACTATGATATCTAAATAATATTATGCCATATATTAATAGTTTTAAGTTAAAATTGGATAATACAATTTGAAAACGTTCGTCTAGGCCTTCAAACGCCCATGTGTATGACAACAAGAATATTGGAGAATGAAAGCTTTGTATTCCGTTTGTCACAGGAGACAGAGGTAGAGGAACTGTTGTTGGTGGTAGTCATTTTCAATGCTTTTATACTATGAAGAGTTTCATATATTGATAGTAAGAAATAATGAAGAAGAATGAAGAAGAGTATTAGAGAGAATGAAGAGAAGCAGAATATTCTCATTATAATTCTTGATTAACCATAACACTCATGAACAATGCCTTAAATAGAATTCAATTCACAATATAACTAATAACAGTTTAATCATAATTGTTATTAGTTATTCTTTACACTTACCACAATACACGTACAACAAGTGTTTCGTGATTAATATGCGATCATTGTTGATTCAATTAGTATTTTTAAATGTAAGAAATTCATTGAACTTATTAAAATCCGTTTTGTTTTGGACGGAACGATCTGAGAACATATAGGAAGTGGTAAATTTTCCGATTAAAAATCTAACAAATTACGTCCACAACGTAACATTCCGGTCCGAATGACCGGATTTCGCCTGGGACGGGTAATTACCTTTAAAATAGTATAATGTTTAAATACGAGTATTATTTAATGTGATAAAATTGGATGTTAGAAACACTCATTTTTGTTTTTTGTAATTTCATATTATGTTGGGTAAGTTGTCAGCCATGCAAACTTTCTTCACAAATACATTATCCATATTAAATCCTATATTATTATTTTATTGTATTATGCTTCACAATCAAACTAAGCGATTCAGTTTCATAAGTGAGTTAGTCAAATTAAATCAAGTAAGTATATAAACTGATAAAAACAAACCATCAATTATCAACTTGGGTTAGATGGTCCAGTTGATGATGTTGATCTATTTCGTTTTCTTGTATTTAAGTTAATGTTGCAAAGAATTTCATTTAGTAGAATACGTCTAATTTAATTACATAATTAGTTACTATAATTCAATAATTTTCAAATTATCAATATCTGAATACTAAAGAAAACAAAATATCATGAATGAAACAAATGAACTAATCAAACCATATTAATCTATCTTAACCAAAGCAATTAAACATATTAATCATCCTGCTTCACTGGTCCTTCAACCACAAGAAGCAATTTTCAGCATCTGAGTTCACCACCAGATTATCTTCAAACCCCCAAAACAACAATGAGACTTCACCCACAAGTGAAAAAACAGAGCTTTGCAATATGCATTTGTATTCAGGAAGAACAATGAGAAAAAAATATCATTTATTAATAATCATATTAAAGTTGGCAGAGACACCCAAAGGCTAATATAAAACCGAAATTTCGCTAAGAAAATGTACAAGAATGATCCGTCCCCAAGGAATCTTGTAAGATGCTCAGTTAATAAATAAAAGCTTCTTGCCATAATCAGGTTAAGGGAACCGATGGGGGATGATTACCTGCCGGGAATCTTTGCCTTCGGGGTCGTCTAGTTGTCTTTCCCCACCCGGTTAGCCTTCCGTCCTCTAATCCTACTTCAACGTTATTAAGCTTCTGGATCAGTGGATTACAAGCTATGTTCACAGGTGGAGAGGGCTGTCTAACCACCGCTCTCCGCCTTCCCCTACCACATCCGTTCCTAGTACAGTTCCTCCTAGACAATCCCGATTGCCATGAATGACCCGATGCTCTCATTAGCCCTCCAAATGTTTGAAGATCTTCCGTAACCTCGTGCCTTGACAAAGAAGCCAGACCTGGAAGGATATCCCTTTGGAAGTCCCTCCGCTGCCTTCCTCTCCTTCCCTGGCCTTTACGGGGCCGATTTTGCAATAAAAAGGTTCCCGTTTCTTCCACTTTTATGCTCTCTGGAATCAATGGCTCGGGCATGTATTCGCCTTCCTTGGTCTCTATCAGTCCCAGTGTCATGGATTCAAAGTAATCGATCTCTTCCAGGGAAGATTCCTCATTCACCTCACCATTTTTGCCTCTCAATGCACTGTTGACTTTGCTCTTCATATAATCTTCAGCGGAGATAACTATATCCGCAAGCCAGTTAAGGGGATCGCCAAAAGAATCTTCCGATGCATTACAGATTGAGTCATAACCAGGATATTTACTTGATGAGATGGCAATTATTGCTTCTGCTGCTACAGTCATAAGCTCATCTGTTAGGCTTGCAGCTTCGTGCTGCGAATCGGACCCATGTTGCTTTTCTATGTCCTCACTCTCGGAAACCACAGGCGCTTCCAAATCTATCTCGGCCTTCACTCTTACATTGCCGCTTGAAGCTAAAACTCTCAAAGATTCTTCATCTTCATCATCATCACTGACACATAAGTTCAAATCAATATAATTCCTAGCCTTAGACACTCGTAGATCTTCTTTTGTCTTCTCTATAACTATGGCGTCCGATGGAATAGGGTCATCAGACTCGGGAATCGAAGAATCATAAGGCAAGTTAATATCCAGTACTCTAGCTTTCCCCTTATCTTCCACTTCATGTTTAGATGGATTATTCAAAGGAGTACGAGACACTTCAAAAATAGGAAACCCGAGAAGTTTCCTTCTGCTTGGGCATTCTCCTGGTTCCAACCTTTTCACCGTGACATTATTGGAACATGAAACGGATTCTACATTCTGAGAAAAGATGTTTACTGGACGATCTCTATATTCTATTCTTTCAGGTAATTGATTAATAGAAGACTTCATAACATCCTGCTCCGCTGTGTTTGAGAATCTCCCTGAATTGGTAGCTTCATTCTTACAAGAGTGTGTTGCTCTAAACAATGGTAACATTGTATGATGATCCGTATTCTTTTGTTCTGCCTCTTTGAGCGAAGAAGCAATATGGGTCCCATTCAAGTCAATATCTCTTGGAGAATTCATATCGATGTAATTCAAATCCTTGTGGAACTTCCTTGGAGGAGGATCAATAATTGCATGTTCAGGTCCTTTATTATTACCACTACTGCACTTGGGATAATCATAACAGGTGGACGAGGAGCAAACAACTCCTTTCAACCCCGACGAGGACCTGAGATAAAACCCATTACTGCAAGGAATTTCACCCCCGAAACCCCTGTGAGATTTAGAATCACTTCCACCACACATATCTCCAAAGAGCCCGTTGATCTGACCCGATGAGCGAGAACTCTTGTGCAAGGTGGTGGCAGATGATTTAAAATGTGGCTGAGTTTGAATTGAACTTGACATCTGAGACCAGGACTTAGCCATGCTGAAGGCCGGACCAAATGCATATGGACTAGATATATGAGAAGCCACAAAAGCTCCTGGTTGCTTATTATATGAAACCCCATTTCTTTCGGTGAATTGCAAACCACAAACCTGTCCTTCCCTCTTCTGTTCTAACTTGCCCTCTTCAGTAAGAGTAAAAGTCGGAGGTTCTTGAAACTTGTTCAGAAAAACCTGCATCGGCTGGGAAGACATTAGCAATTTATCCATTTGAAGACCTTGAGGAACAGTTTTCTGGCTCCCCATATTGTGCCCTGCAAAAGCAACTACATGAAGTCACGTGACCAAACAAAAAAAACAACTTATATTCACATGATTTAAAATGTAAATATGTCAAGACAAGCTGAATTGATGCAGATGATGTAGCCCATATGTCAAAAACATAAGCTTGTGGTTTCGAATCACCCTACTCTCGCTCTCCTTACATAATATAGTGACAGAAAAAATAGCTAAATCTTTCGAAACTTCAGCATTTTTAGTGATACAGACCGCTAAATAATAATAATCCAGTTACAATAATAAGCCATGAGCTGGTTTGCAAAAGGAAAGCATAGTTTCTGGCTAACCATATTCATATTCAGTTACTATATAGTTCACGACAACTAACAGCAAAATTTTCCTGGCCACCCTCGTCTTTCCCTCTTTCTACGGGTAGAGGGACTATGGAGAAGAATATCTGGAGACTGATTCCTTCATGCATTTTTTGGACATTTAGTGGGAAAGGAGGAGAAGAGCTTTTGAGGGAACTTCAAACCCTTTTATAAAGTCTGTTTCTTTCATTAACCTTTGTAAAAAAATGGATCTTTTCTATAGAACCTTCGTCTGAGACCAAGTTTTTTTACTATTGGTCGCTTTCCGTTTGATTCTTTTGTAATCCTTTGTATAGATTCTTTTGTAATCTTTCGTATAGCCCTCGGGGCTTCTGCTTAATCTATACATCGTAAAAAAACTATTCATAATATGCTGTGCTAATCACATAAATAATACCTGCTTCAAGCATATTCTGAAACAACCCTCTTCCAATTATGTTGTTCTCCAAACATAGATTCTTTGGTTTCACGTTGTTACTTCCACTACTGGAGTTGAGAGAAACGTCCCTCTGTAAACCTGTAATCCGGGATTTTGGCATAGAAGACTGGTCACAGCCTTGAGCCTCCCCATGACTCGGAAGATCAACATTAATAGAACTATTTGTTTCTTCAAGTTGAAGAGGCTGATTCAAATCAGCTAATCCATTTAAATCCAGAAAACACGAAGCGGATGTCGAAGTGTCTTCTTGGCAAATGGTCTTCTCACCATTATCCGGATACTTCTCACCCGTCTCAGACAATTTTTCATAATGGACTTGCTCCCCTTCTTCTCCATCTACATGCTCATCGGCTGGAAGTTGAAGATCGAGCAGTCTTCTCCGGACTTCTGCAGGCCTGCAATCTAACACCCCAAACTTGTTTGAGATACCCCCATTCTCTAATGGAAGATTACCGGCTTGTCTGCTATTTCCTTTAGTATAACTCAAGGAAGAACGAATTTCTTCAGCACCCGAATTACATGGTCTAGCACTGGAAGCATTTGCCAGAGGGTAGCTGGGAAGATGCCATCTGCGAGCATCTTCAGGAGCAATTTGAGAAGCCAAAGGACTCGATAATAATGATACTTTTACCGGTATGTTGTTTCTTCTCTTGATTTCATTCATTAAATCTCTTTGTATTCTGTAAACCCGGTGCAGTTCGTACACCTGTTTGATGAGAAACACCAAAATATTACTGAAAGCCTAAATTATATGCAAACAAGACCAACTTTGAGAAATTCACGAGAAATGAACTCCGGATGTTTGAAATATGATGTAATTATAACTTCAATCAGAAAAAAGTTTGTAAAGGATTAGATTGTTAGCTTTCTGAAGATCAAGCTACCAATTAGATACCTGATTCTTGAATATCGCCTCATGTTCAAGCATTGTTCGCTTTACTGCATTCTTATCATCACTTAGATATTCATCAGTAGTGTCCGTTGGTGAGAATCCATTGTAATACTGTCCGTTTGTCAAGGTTTTGTCTTCATAATATAGGGGCCAGCCACAAATATTAGAATCATCATTGAGATCCCTCATCGGGTAATATCCTGGCAGGTAACTTTTGTACTGCACTTCTGTTCCCATTCCTGGCATTAACAAAGTATCTTGCACATGTAAGAGCAACATCGATGATACATATAATGTCAATTTATGACAAAAAAAAATACCTTCAGAAGCAGAACATTGAATGCCATTTTTCCATAAAAAAAATGGATAACGCTAAACAGATCATGTGATTCAAACGTAACGAATATCCGAATGATACAAAGGAAAATATATGTGCTCTCCTCAAAAAAGCACTCTAATTTCATTATGCACACTTTCCATGTCCTAAACCTTAAAGATGCACAAGAAGTCCACAAAGCATTGTTTCTTACAACATCCAAAAGAGCATCTACAATTGGATAATTGGAATGCTAAGAATATGCTTAAATAATAGACATAGGAATACAACTGATGAATTAAGGAGTTGGAGTAATATGAATTTACGAGCATTGGATGATAATCCTTAAAAAAAAGTAATCAACCTTTCCATCTCTAGCTTACAAATCAATGCAAGACACCAAATCAGGTACTTTACTAATGGTGTGAACAAGTGAGTAGTAAAAGAAGAAACCTCTTTTCATATATTTTGAAGGAAAGTTCGATTGACTTCATTATTAATACTGCAGAGACTTTTCAAATAGGACGCAAATTTGCTTAAAACCAAGGAATGCAAAATTAAAATAACTATGTTAAGATAACCATTTATTTATGACTTTATCCAAAGCTAGAAAATGAAATTTGCGGTCCAAATTATAGAAAGTTATCCGGATAGAGAAAGGAAATGGTAAATTATGGACAAAGAGTTAATAAATGATTTTATTTCACAGAAGGAATGTTGGTTGTCACTTATTTTACCTATATATTGGCATGCATCAGAAATGCAAAAGGAATTAAATTGTCATGCAATCGCTAGCATATTCTTATAGCTTTTTCTATTTATTTTCTTTTTTATTAGCAAAAAATTAAGAATCTCGAGAAATTGAACAACATGAATGGCTCCAAAAATATACAATATCGTTCAGTGGATGAAAGAATCGCCAACTATAAGGAAATCCAGACAAAGTAATGCCGAAGGCCTCTGGATACTCCTTATGTTACCATTCCTCTAAATATTCTTATCTAGCAAAAATAGTCATTACCAACTAGTCTAAACGATAACAAGGAAAAGCTGAAAAGCTAATGTACTTCTGGCAAACAGCTGCGACATTGTGCTCCAAACAATTACAAAGAATTCTAGTAGATTCCTTAAGCTCCACCTAAACAAATTTTACTACCACATCTGAAATTTATTATGAACTAAACATTAATACCAAGGGTAGAAAGGTTTACTTTGATTAGGATAATCTACTAGCAGTTTCAACAGAAGCTTAACTACAATGATTGAGTCGTAGCTTAATAAATAGTGTTAAGCAAATAATTACTTCTCTATTCCCCCATAAGCCTCTAAGATCACCCCTTTATAACCTCAATCTTTAATAGACATAAACGTCCTTGTTTAATTTTACGTACTCCAAACATCCTGGAGAAGTACAATTAAAATTGGATAAAAAGAATGCACACTGGTATATAAGAGCGAGTGCATGGTCAAATTAACAGATATTGTTTATGTCGAACAGAAATCCTGATCTAGATGAACATTCGAGGCCTTGGCGGATATATTAGAATCTAAGAAAGCCTATGATCGAGAAGGAAAGTTTTAATTTGTAGCTCCTTCTGCCATTGAATTGGACCAAAAAAAATCTAAATTTAATAGAAAAGATTCAACCCAGTACTAGTTAGAAGTAATTACTAACCAGCATTGAAACATAATAATAACCAGTACTGAGAGTTGCAAGTCAAATTGTAAACCCAATCGAAGGAGGAGCTGAGGGAAGAACAGAATAAGGTAAATTTTGAAATGAAAGACACAGAAAATTGCACAACTCCATAAATGTTAACATTACAAGCGAAAGTATCGAACAATTTGTCAAAACCCAGAATAGGAATAAAACTCAATTAACCAGATAATGAAAATAAAGAAACCCATATATCAAAATTGCGAAAATAAGTAGAAAAATTACCTCAGACCCACATCCTCTGATTTTTCCCCCTCAAGAATCCCTCATGTATTCAACCATTTAGCAGAACATCCATCAGTAAAAAAAAGTCTCCACTCCCACTACGAAACACCAAAACAAAGAGCTAAGTTATAGAAAATAGGTAGATGGGTGTCTTTTCAACGCCACTGAAAAAACTTGGATCGTCATCAGATGGAAGAAAAGTATGAGATTTCGATCTGCTGGGCCTCTCTCTCTCTCTCTCTCTCTCAAGTAAATGAAAAGAAAAAATAGAGCTTTCAGAGAGAGAGAGACAAGATTTTTAGTTTTATTTTTTCAGCAATAAGAGAGAGATCCCAGATAAGAAATCTTCACACCAACAAACGACCTTCTAAGAACAGTGACATGAAATTTGTCAACATCCGGTCCGGTCTCTTTTTATTCTCTGCTCTCTCTCTCTCTCTCTCTCTCTCTCTCTCTCTCTCTCTCTCTCTCTCTCTCTCTCACTCTCATTTCATTCCAAATCATATAAATCTAACTCATTTTCTGGGTTTTTAGGAAATCAACGAAAAATAAAAGGGTCATAACTAGATTCTCTCCACCTTCCTTGCGCAAGGCACTGATATTAAAATACTAAAGTGTAAACCCAAAATTAATAATCCATTGGATTATATAAAACATTATTTAAATGAGCTTATGGTTTATTGTAAATCGCACCTGCATTACAGAACTGCAACCAACAAGCACAGCAACAAACTTGGACAGTACAATCTTGCAAGCCTAGTTGTTAAATCCTAATTATGACAAACTAATATAATATAAATTTAACACTAATTTCCATTTGAATATTTCCATTTTAAGTAGTGTTTATTGGCTAATACGACAGACAGAATGTGGGTCCGTTTCTATGGGAAGGATGAGATTTTCTTTGAGGTTCTAGGAAAAGTTACTAAATACCCTTCTGGGCTATGAATAATTACTAGAATGGGATTTGATGATTCAGTTTAGGTCCTCCTCTTTATTTTAATTTAATTGGTTGTCTATTTCGCGACTTTATGAGTATTGGAATCAACATCTTCTTTGTTTATTTATTTGGACAAATATCTAATGAAATAATATCTCTAGAGACGAAATAATTTAATTGTCAACTACTAGCATAAGCATTTTCTAAGAGAGTTCTTTAGTGTTGACCTGGTACCAGTACCGGAGTGATTTTACTCGATCATTGCATATGATGGTTGACCGTTATGATTTTGATTCATCATTGTGGCACATGTCGTTCTTACGAATTAATATCAAGTGTTAGTTTCGGCTTTTCAATGTGATTGCTCGATCCACGTCAGCGATGACCGACATAAAATGGATCTTGTACTATCTATTTTTTTAATGTATTCGTTCATATATTTGTAACCACTAAGTCGAATGACAAATACTTAAGTGGCTCTTTTGCCTGAGAACATTTACAGGGGTTATTGTATGGTAGGATATTTCTCTAAGCAAAGAGACTTTGTCTCAGTATAATCGGATATTTCTCTCCCAATCTCTTTGAGGGTCTGGGTGTGTGGTCTTCCCATTATAGGAAATGACTTAATTGTTAGGACACCCCTCGGGAGGGGTCCAAGATGAATATCTTCTATTTCGTCGATGTGGTTCTCCTTCCATATTCTTCATTTTTGGATTTGCAGTCAGTGAACGTGACATTTGGCGCAAAGTGAAGGATATCGTACATGAGAATCTTTCACATAGATACCATGGCTCACACGGCTATGGTTGTAATAAGCAATGACTGCTTGTTGATGTATCAATATGTAATGTCCACTGTTAATTAATCAACGGATTAGTTGGAGTGGCCTCCGCCTGAAAGTTTCTCTATTAATAGAGGTATTTTCCCTCATTGTTGAGGATTTTAGATACATTTTGTATTTTCACACTTACTATACTTGGAGAATTCTCTCTAAATTCCTCATCCCAAGAGCATTTTATCGTCGTCCATAGGATGGCTCAAAGTACTCATAATTCACTCTTTAGATCTAACCTCCACTTTCGCAGACCATGTTTGTTGTTTATTGAGGCAAGATCCTACATGTAACTGCACTCACGTAAGATCACAATCACATCCACTTAGTTTGTGAACAATCATCTTTTGAGGGTTTCATGTTGAGATGATTGAGTAAGAACAAATCGAAGCCAGTACTAGAGAAAAATCTTTTTTAGAAAGTAGACACCAAGGAATCTATATATTAGTTAGGACCAAATTCGTGCAGTGATGTCATAATTAGATGCTCTAATTATCACTAATGTCTTATTGCTGCCTTTTTATGGCACTGACATTAAATCCTTGACCATAAGGATTGTTGTATTGTAGTCCTTTACGTTATAAAATCAAATAATTTCCTCTTGAACTTTCTTTTGTAAACACTCACGTTCTAGATATAACTCTACGTTACCTTCATTAACGGAGACATATACATACATGTCATATTAAGTTAAAAGTACGTGGCTTCATCATTTTTCGAGAATTTTTTCATCATTTCACTATCTTTTATATTCCACAATCACTCTCTTAATTCTATTTCCATTTTCATCACTCCCTTTCTTATCAGAAATGGAAGAGATGAAGAGACTGACAAACAAAATATATGGTGAAATGGAAAAATCCTCCAAAATAACTAAAATAGTATCCTTATTACCTTAATTTTTGGAGGATTAATTTTGTACCATGTTTAAAAAGAAAATTTAAGCACTAAAACGTTGATTTAAAAGTTGATTTAAAAGTTGAATGACTAAAATGTTATTATTCTCGGAAAGTCATTAGGTATAGTATATTTGTCCTTTTTCTCAATATTTAAAGCTTGAAGGGGGGGAGGATTGAATCCAAAACCCCCCAATTTGTCTGACTCAAAAAGACCACTGCACGAACATCAGTAGTGTCTTACGCCAACTATTATTATTAATAGTATTTTTGACTAAATCATAGGATTAACTGTTAATATATAGTCGTTACTTGTTATATGATGATAACACTTGAATCTTTATCAAAAGATTCAACTTCATTCCAGAAAAAAGTTTGGTGTGTGTCTTGAATTCAAATGGCTAAACGAAACCCAAAACCCACAAGATGAAATATTTTCCCCACTCTCAATGATGTGGAAAACATATTATTATCTTGGGAAGTGCCAAAAATGGGTAATTTTATGATTTTGTGGAGGAAAATTCATTGAAATTGTCCCGTTTATTATTTATTTACAGACCGTTCATCAATCACTATTTGAATGCAATAATTATATCAAAAAAAATTTCAAACCCCAAAAATATTTTCCACAACCTCCTTTTTTTTGGAATTTTGGAAAAATATTTCAAGAAATATTCACTTTTGAAATTTAAACTTCTTATTTCTTTTTTAACATTAAATTTGATTGTTTTTCCTATCAAAATCATATGACATCATTATTTGGCAAAACTAAATATTTGGATTGGGATTCTACAAAACTAATTATTTGGCAAAACTAAATATTTGGATTAAGTAAGAAAGACAGAGTTTAAGTAATTGGTAATTTTTAGAAAATGACTTGTTTAAATTTTCCAACGAAGTCTTCTTTTTTTTCGCTCTAAAGAAATTTTAAATTGGTTAAAATGCTGGGTGTGTCTCCTCAATGGAATGAGAGAATATAATATGTACTATGTTGGGCATATCATGCAAATGAGTTGGTAATGTTGGAAAGATAAGTTTGCACCACTTGCATATTTTATTAGTTAATATTACTTACAAAGTTAATTATTATTATTATTATTATTATTATTTAAAGATGGTCTATGTAATATGTATGTATTACTTCCGGGCCACAGGATATAGATTCCTGATAAATCTTTTGAAGTTCATAAACGCATTTGATATTATAATCTAGACCGTCCATTATGAATGGGATGATTATGATTTTGACATCTAGGATCTCACAGAAAATTTTAACCCAATGTTTAATTATCATAAATCTAATTAATAGTTCCAATATATAGATTAAGATTCAGAAATCCATTTAACCAAGAATTAAGCAAAGCTGCATGAAAGGAATAAATGCTTATATTATATGGAGTATCATG
Source organism: Datisca glomerata (assembly GCA_003255025.1). NCBI lineage: Eukaryota > Viridiplantae > Streptophyta > Magnoliopsida > Cucurbitales > Datiscaceae > Datisca > Datisca glomerata. Next base: position 177,011 of record QANY01003934.1, read on the forward strand.
GAATGAAAAACCATCACACAATAAACTTTCATGGGATGGATCTTATATTCTTGTGGGACTGAACAAAAAGCTCCATCAAATGGATTTGATATCACCTACTCTTATTATAGTAGTCAATTTCATTTGAGTGATGATTTCAGTTTTTTAAAAAAATAAAACATTTTATATATTTTTGATATTTTGATATTCCGGTGTTCTGTTTTAAAAAATAATTTAATCATATAAAATAATATTATAAATTGTATCATAAATAATATAAGTGAAAATATTAAAATAATAACTTATTAACATGTCATAAAGTAATTTCTAGTCATCATCAATACATACATCTCATTAGTAAAATCATATAATTCATCTTTATTTATTAAATTTTTATTTATAAAAAATAATAATAAAGTGAATATTAAAAAATACTAAAAACAACATTTAGATACCTGAATTTCGAACCCAGGGCGTGAAACACACCAGGGCCTTCCTCAGCGCCCAGCGCCATTGACCCAACAGTAAATTTGTTGTAGAACCTGGTTTTCAAAATTATATAACTGGTATTTGTCAAGAAAAGAATATCCCGACAACTATGCTTCATATTCTTCAGATCATTAAGCGATTTTGATTGCCTCAGTCAAGTTCGGATAATTGAAGAGAAAATCAACTAAATAAATATTTTAAACGTATTTGGAACAATTTTTAATCGAACGGTCTAATTATAACATAATTCTCTCGTATGCCCAAAATGAGGGGAACCCGATCCCAACAAAATGTAGATGTATTTATTCTGTTAAGATTATGATTACCATTAAAATTTATAACAAAAGTATTTTCACATATTTATTAGTATATGGATAGGATTTTTTTTTGTCAAATATATGGATTGGATTATGTTGATTGTATCTATGCTTTTGTATATTAATAATAATCTGTTTAATTTATTGGTTTGAGTGACTTTAATCAAGCTTATGATTTTTCGTATCATATAAATAAAAGTTAAATACAGCTTCACTTCTTGTAATTTGTGATAGTTTTTATTTTCAACCCTCTACTTTAAAAAGTAGTAGATATGACCCTAAAGTTATATTGTTATTTCACGTTTACCTTTATGTAGGTATTCCGCTATCATAAACTAACTGACCGTCATAGAAATCTTACGTGACAATACGTGACAAGACACCACATCACTCTAATTTGTTACCCAATGGACACGTAAGCAATTACCCCATTTTTCCTTCTCCCCGAAGTCCATGGCCATCTTTGTTGCAGAACCCCTGATTCTTCAACATAAGGGGCGAGTTAGGGCTAGGGTAAGTTTAGGTTAAGCATGAATCCTTCAAAATTTAGGGGAAAAGGAATATCAAAATTTCAAAGTACTGCAAAATTTGTAACTTTTAGTCTTATACAGTCTCCCGTGCTAGCCTGTATACATTACACGAAACAAATTCTTAAAATTTTGTTTTCATTTAAGATAAGTTAAATGGGGCACAGATTCTAGGTCGAATTATTAATTTAGACCGTGCTAGTAAATATAACAAGAAAGAAGAAGAAGATGATGAAGAGGCAAAAAGAAAAAGAAGATTTTAGATTTTCAAATAATTTCAACCATGTTTCGAATCTTTCACTGTCCATGATTCCGTTCCATGACAACCATAATCGACATTTCAGCATAGTCACGTCACATTGAAACCATAAACCTAAATAAAACAAAACAAAATTTCAAATGAAAAATATCAAATAAAACTTCCAATAAACACTTCAGCATCCTTTTAAGATGAAAAACAGGGATAGAAACAGAGCACTCAAACAAACAGAAAATTGTGTGGCCTTATGTAATTTTTCTTCCTAATATATAACTGATGTAGAAATTTCTTCTGTATTTTCTCTGTTTTGTTTTTCTTCACTGATCCAATTTGCTTCCGGCAACATCAACCATGAACCTGTATCGAACATCTTTCTTTTCCAGCCTTTCAAATGCTTTGTTAATGTAATCAAGCTTGATGACTTCAATTATGGAAGACAGTTCTTTCTCCTTAAAGAAATCAAGGATTTCTTGGGTCTCCTTCATGCTTCCCATGAAACTCCCTGTTATTTCTTCCTCCCTGTCAAAAATGAAAAATCCATCTTTTTATTCTCCATAATTGAAAACTAGATAAATAACCAAACTAGAAGAGAAGCTTCTCAATGAAATTTAATGTTAGAAAGAGAAAGAAGAGAGAGAGAGAGAAACTTGTAGTAAAAGAAACAGTGTGAAAATAACTTCAAGAGAGAGAGCGACTAGCAGTTAAAGAAACAGTAAGAAAATAGCTTCAAGAGAGAGACACTCTGAGAAAATAGCTTCAAGGGAGAGTGAGAGAGAGATGAAGGGGGTTCTGCAACAATGATGGTCACAGAGTAGGGGAAGAAGGAAAAGAAGGGATCGCTGATGTGGCATAGTGTAATTTGTCACATATTGTCACGTAAGACTTTTGTGATAGTTAGTTAGTTTATAATTGTGAAATACCTACGAAAGAGCAAACATGTAACAACAATGTAACTATATGATATTATCAGCTACTTTTTAAAGTGGATGATTGAAAATGAAAACTATCACAAACTACAGGGGGTAGAACTATATTTTACTCTATAAATAATGATATATCCACGACTAGAATTTTCAGGAATTAACTAAATAATAATAAAAAATCATCGATCCCAGAAAACAGAAATACCTCGTTCTTTTTTTCTTTGCGGTTCGAATTTGGTGTTTCAAAATTTTTAGTAAGTTTTTTATTTCACGAGGGTGTTTTATGGAAGATATCCTTTCGATATTTGGTATTGAAATCTTTTTTTAATAGAAAAATTAGGGTTTTGGAGCGTCTATAAATATATGATATGGTAGTGAGTTTGTTGGCTCTGCTTCAAAAAAGATTAGAGACAGACTATAATATTTCCTATTTTATGAAGGTATTTTATGGAAGATATTCTATGATATTTTATATTGAATGATAATCCTATTTTGAATTAGAAAGCTAGGGTTTTGGAGTGTCTATAAATATATGGTATTGGTAATGAGTTTGTTGACTTTGTTTCAACAGAAAATGAGAGACTGGCTCTACTCTAAAGAAAGCATACCGTGAGGAGAAAGTTTTATCCTAAGAGATAGAAGGTAAATTTGAAGTGATAGAAGATGGCTCTACTTCGATAGAGGATCAGATGTAGCTCTACTCTAAAGGATATCTCGTGGTGAGAAGACTTTACACTAAGAGATAGATGATAGCCTTAAGATGTGAGATAGAGCTCTATCTCAGGAGTGGGCACCCCGTGACATAGAAAGACTAGTCAGAGGACTTTACTCGTTCTGGAGATAGTTTCTGAGCTAGTGGGTTAGCTCAATCTGATCAAAGAATGATGAGTTTTTTACTAAACTAGTTATGGTTTTCAAGGTATGATTTTGTTTGTGTTATACTTAGATTTAGGTGGAATAGGATTTGGGTTAGATGATTGTATCGGTGTTGAGTATGTAACGATATTGATAATGATATATCCATGCATATAGGCAATTGATCGAACCACATTAAAAATATATGTACACATAGGCATTGAATGATAATCTTTTTTAATAGAAAATTTAGGGTTTTGGAGATGTATATAAATATATGATATTAGTAGTGAGTTTGTTGGATCTGCTTCGAAAAAAGATTAGAGAGTGACTTTAATCCTTTCTATTTTATGAGGTTATTCTATGATATTTTGTATTGAATGATAATATTATTTTGAATAGGAAAGTTGTTGACTCTAGGTCTCATAGAGACTATTTCGAAAATAACAAAATATTTTATATGCACTAACATTTATAATCAAGTTGTAGAAAATTATAAATATTGATGTACACATGAAATATGAAGATGAAGTATACCGAAACTTCAAGCGACTATTCATAAGGTCTTTGCCTTAGTTGAAAAAACTGTCCTAGGACATTTGAAACATCTTAGAATATATTGGTAAAAGTGTTCGTGACAAAATATTGGAGAAAATAAAGTCAAGTGACGAAAAAGATGAAAGAGTTTTAACAGGGTTCCAGAAAATCCTATAAAAATTATTTTTACAGGATTTAAAAAATGCTGTAAAAGTCAGAGAAAAACTGGAGTCATTCTGCCACAAGCGGTCATCCGGTCCTTGCTGTATTTTCTCGAAGGCTATATTTTTTAATCTCTAACGGACCAGCGGTCAACCAGTCAAGCCAACGGTCGTTCGTTCCCTACTCTAAGGCTCCAACGCCTATATTTTTAACACCTATAAATAGATGGTCCTTTGGAGTTTTGAAGACACAACAATTGGTATCAGAGCTTGGTGCTCAAATTAGTAAGACTTTACCATCTTGAGCTATGATAACTTTATGTGAAAAATTTTATGAACAATGACAATAAATTTCTGGACCTCCTCTATTTGATGGAAATGATTTTAATTATTTGAAGACTAAAATGAGAGTTTATTTACAATCTCTTGAGTATGAATTATCGAGAAATAGTTGAAAATGAACCATATGTTCCAAACCATATATTTATAAGGTTTTTTAGTGTTTACAAATATACGGTATTGGTAATGAGTTTGTTGGCTCTGTTTCGACAAAAATGAGATAGTGATTCTACCCTAAAATGAGCATACCGTGGTGAGAAAGTTCTACCCTGATGGGGTGTTTGGTTGGAATTATCCTCATGGTAAAGTACGTGGTAAACTTATTTTTCAGCATTTTCTCTCATTTGTTTCAAGTATTCTCATTTGACATGATAAAGTTATTTAACTTGGTTAAATAACAATCTCACATTACTTTCCCTAACACTTTCCCTAAAATATCTACTTTATCGAATAACTTTCCAAATTCATTTACACATCTTATAACGTAATCTATACACTTTTCAAAATAACTTTTACTTTCTCAAATCTTCATAAAAATATTATTATTTATTTCAAGTATTCCCGTCTGGCATGGTAAAGTTATTTAACCTGGTTAAATAACAATTTCACGTTACTTTCCCTCAAAAAACTACTTTACCAAATAACTTTCTCAATTCATTTACACATATTATAACACATCTATACACTTTTTAAAATAATTTTTACTTTCTCAAAATCCCATAAAAATATCATTATTTGTTTCAATTCTTTCTACTTGATTTTGATATTTTATTTTCTTCAAAATCAAAGTCTCACAAAAATGTCATACAATATATCAATCATGGAATCCCTTCAGATTCTGTTCCAATCCTGGTAAAATCAAACTGGTCCTGATTCCAATTTTTGAGATTTTTTCATCCCTTCTGAACCATGTCCCGAAAGGGCCGTCCCACAAACCCGTCTAGGGTTCGTCCCGTAAGATTAAGATATGCACGTTGATTGTAATGAATGATATAAAATATTAAATTTGAATTAAGGATATATAAACTCTTCAGATATGATATGAAATTTAAATGATTAAAATGCATGTTAATAATATCAAATATTTTTTGAAATTAATAATTATTTTCCTAAAATAAATACTATTCATAAACTATCAATGTTTAAAAATATTAAAATTTTAAAAATGGGACTATAACGAGATTGTTTATCACGTCTCATTTTTGTGTGAAGGCCTAGACCCGTAGGACGGAGCCGTGAAGGGGATTTTTCTCTGAATCATTTATATTCAGTTTTAAATTGATTTAACTGAAATATAACAAATACCCTATTTCATTTTGCTCTTGTGCCAGAACCAAAATATTTTGTTCGTTCCAGTCGGAGAGGAATGAAATTGATTACCATGATATACATATCTACTAAAAATATACATATACATATATATATATATATAACGGGAAAATTGTTTGTATTATTAAATAATTTAATGTATTAATATGAATTATGGTCATTTATATCAGATTTATTTTTGAAGTATAAAAGAGGAAATTTATATGTTATAATTAATTTTTTGATATCGAAGAAAATTTAATCAAATACGCCATGAATTATTAAGCATTTTTATCATTTGCCAGCAGAGAATCTGTATACAATTTTGCTATGTCATTTTGAACAATTTGTCATTAAATTTATTTGTACGGTGTAAGTAAAAAAATTATTTTTATTTTTGGCGTAGTAAGAGAAATATAGTTGATTTTATTTTTTTGGTGGAGTTAGTAAAATAGTTAATTAATCAGTGTATAAAATAAAATATATGTATATATATAAGACATTGTGTATTAGAACCTTTAAATAATCATTGACAACAAATTAAAACTTGATTTATTATTTATTACTTTTATATAATTTATATAACTTTTCCAATAACTTTATCAAACTTTCTCAATAACTTTACTCAAGTTTACTACATACCAAATAAGGAAATCATACTTTTCCAATAACTTTTTTACTTGACCATTTGTTACAAAACATGATAATTTTAATATCTTGTTATCTAATTTTACAACTAAAACTTACCCAACACAACTTAATTTTTTTAGCATCTTTACTTAACTCATACCAAACGGCCTCTAAAAGATAGAATGTAACTTTGAAGTCAGAGAAGATGGCTCCACTTCGATAGGTGATTAGATGTAACTCTACTCTGAAGGAAATCTCGTGATGAGAAAACTTTACACTAACATATAGATAGTAGCCTTAAGATATGAGATAGAACTCTATCTTAGGAGGGGACACCCCGTGACATAGAGAGAATAGTCAATGACTTTGTTCGTACTGGAGACAGTTTCTAAATTAGTGGGTTAGCTCAATTTGATCGAAGAATGATGAGTTTTTTACTAAGCTAGTTATGGTTTTCAATGTATGATTTTGCGCGAGTTGAACTTAGATTTAGATAGAATAGGATTTGGGTTAGATAGTTGTACTGGTATTGAATATGTAATGACATTGATAATGGTATATCCGTGCATATAGACATGACTGAACCACATTATAAATATAGTTTATTATTGTTTTATTGACACTTTCATTACAATTGTTTGGTGATGAATGGATTTTTTTCTCTAACTATATTATGTTTATATCTAAAATATATTTAACATTTTTAATTGAAATATTGAGTAATTAGAACGGTTTATGTTTTTGAACCGTTTCACCTTGCATTACTGCCGAAAAACGTTGTCATATAGCTCGTTTTACATTATCTTACTGTTTCCCATTCTCTACCATTAATCTATTTAGCCTAAGATGCATTATCATCTTCTTCCTTGCAACTGAAACAAAGAGTGATTGGAAACGAAGATAACTAATGACAAGGAACTTAAAGTAAGGGAACCCGAAATGGGATACACTAGAACGTTTGGGGGCAGCTGTAAAAGTTGAAACAACACAAGAAATGAATAGTTCAAAACATGAGGTTTGAACGAAAATCTAAAATACTTTTGGGAGAGAATTGCAATTTTTAATCTAGAGATTAGAATATAAGCTGGTGATAGTTTGAATGTAAAATGTGTGTTTAACCATTAATAGGCTATTAATTATTCAAGCATATGAACGACTCTTGCTTTAATTATTCAACTCAAGTTGAAATATTTTAGCATTAGCATAAATAGGACCACAAACTTGTAAAGGTAGCCGTAGTTAGTACAGCTAATTCAACATATAATAAAACAGTCAAAGATTGAAAGAAAAAGAAAAACTAATTTAGCATTATAATTATAAACTAGGACAACAAAGAACATATTTGGTTAAGTTTCTAATTTCAAGCAATGTGATCCTTCTGTTTAATAGCTTCGTTTCTCTTGTTATTTTCATATGACTTGAGAAATCAAGATTCAAAATCAATTCAAAAGAGTTGTTAGTCACGTGCGATGTGCTAACTAGAAGCATCAAGAATCAAAACCAAATCATATGATTGAAAAGCCACATTACTTGAATTCTCGATTTTGACGAAATTAAAAATGTATTGATCAAATTGACTCTTCATATAATTGTAGAAGACTAATTTGTATTTCACCCTTAGAAATACTATCCGTTTTTCAATTTGTTCATATTAAGGAGACACGATCTTTTTATTTTATGTATAATGAAAGTAGCAGCAATTCTTCGGAGTCATTGTGCATCTGCTCGGATTCTCAGGAATTTATTTCTCTTCTTAAGAAAGACTTGATTTCGTCTTCGGAGATTGATATCATCGTCAAAGATATCAAGCTGTTTTGTTCTTCATATACGGATGTTTCCTTCCATCATATTTCCTGAGTTTTAATAGGTTTGCCCATCATCTAGCTTATCTGGGCTCCTTAGGCTACGATTAGATCAATCTATATTGACTCCCTCTCTATCTGACTGTTGTTATTGATCCTGATTATTTTTTCTCATTTTTGGTTAGTACTTTTTTTCCTTTTCTGGATTTTCTCCATTGAGATTTTTTCAGAAAAGATTTTAACGAGGCTAGCCTAAGGGATCTCTTTGCCTCGGTAAGACTATGTTAGATGATGAGAGTGTTTCGAACGTGCCAGCCTAACTGGGATGTTCTGATGCACCTTCTGATATTCTTCTCCTTCTTGAGCTTTTTGTTTCTATCCTGGGGTAATGACCCTTGCAATTTATTTCTGCCCTAAGGTATGCCCCTAACTGGGATGTCCTGGTATGGCCCTTGCAATTTTATACTCTCTTATTTGATTAATGAATGATTTTTTCTACTGCGGTGTTTTTTCACCCGCTTTTTTTACCAAAAAAAAAGTAGCAACAATTGGAGCGGCTCAGGTTCATCTGGACGGCATAGATCTCATCAAACTCATTCATCTACAATATATTTTTTGACTTGAAATTAAATTATTTTAATAATATTTAGAAGGGAATGAATGAATGATTTCATAAATTTTAAAAAGGATATCAGGTGTCATTAAATCATATAAAATATAATAGGATTTTCCACATGAGTGCTGCGAAAATAAACTGAGTAAACCCATTTTAGCATACAAAATAAAGCTTTCGGGATTATAGGTAATTAACAACTAATTTATTAGCTATCATTGTTGTTAACAAGGTAAGTGCATATACAATTACATGAAAAACAAGTATTAAATATCATGGGTCATATCACATGTGTGGACATTAACATGCCAATCTTGTTGAGGTCGACATACATCTGATAATTTCTTGTCATTAATGCACCCAATGTCATTATCAGCTCATTAATAAAAATAATTGACCTAACCTTCCTTCTCTCTCTTAATACTTCTACTTCGGTGGTAGAATAATATCTTAGAAACAAGTTAATCTTTTTTTAACTTTTTATGTGAAGATAAGATTATAGTCAATTCATTTATTTAAAAAAATTAGAGTCAATATTAAATCCTAGAGAACAAGTGAGATTGACGATAGATTATTGGGAGGCCTGGTTAGACTGTAGTTGTCTCTCTTAATCAGTGACGTATAGATCATTTTATAATAAAAATGTGTCTTATCTATCGAATCACCTGTGGTTTGATATCTAAAACTGACAAAGTTATATTGTGTCATTATCTTTAATCTATAACATATTAAGTGACATGAGTTGAGAATCTTTTTTAGATATTTTTATCCAAGCTGCAATTAAATTATTCTCTTATTATCCTTTTTCATTTTGATATATGGCTACATCCAATTGGTTGAGTATACTAATCATCACATTTAATTAACCATTTTAGTTTACTTTAATTATCACTCTATCATGCAAGTTCATTCTTTTGAGTTGTTTAATTGTCTCTATCTTACACGTATAGTTTGTTTAAGTGGTTTAAATGTTTGTTTGATCGGTCAAGATGTTTTATTGAGTTTTTTTTATTGGATACGACGAAATGTAATTCCTCAATTTTCATTATATTTTTGAACAAAAATATATTAACCATACGACATCGTGAAAAAACCCAACAGTCTTTTATTTTGAAAAATTGATCTCCCATTCAGATTATTCATTTAATGTATTTTTTATCAATACAAATTCAATGCATCAATTAAATAAAAAAGCAATCTATAAATGGACTGATAAGCAAACCTGTGGACCCTCCAAGAAGTCCTGATTCTACTCCCTTCTACAATGATGAGCCCACTTCTCCTTCGACAGCTGCCTCGGATCTCCGAAGCTTTTGGGTCCATCGTCGACTTAGAAGAGTTAAAAAAAACATGACTAAATGTATGTGGTAGTGGTTTTGAGGTCAAATATATGCCAATTAAATAGGCATTTACGGTTTGGCAATTTAGATGTTTTTCGTCAATTTCATTACTTAATTTTGAAAATATAGATAGGGTTTGAAGTTTCAACTTTGAAGGCCGATAAACAGGGAAAACTATGGTTTAGGCAATATGGTGTTTGTAATGAAGAGTATGGGAGTGAAGGCAGTGATATTGATTAGCGAATTGGGGGAATGGCTAAGAAATCTAGCGAGGGATGAGCAGTATAAGCTTATGAAAAATAAGAAGTGATGGTAGCTAGCTTTCATATATTGATAACGAGTCATGAATACAAATCAAACATTATAATCAGATAACTCCTAACTGTTATGACAACTATAAGCATAATGATTAATAAGATGACAATTATTTTAAAACTTATTTTAAGGAAAATGGAACAACAAATTTTACATTCATAATCTCTTTTTGTGTTCATAATGATTAAAACTCTACAAATTACACATATTCACGTATTGATTGAAACTCTACAAATAGCGTGTATTATTTTTGGATCATTTTGTCGACTTCCTATTTTATAATTTCAAACTTACCCTTGATTCTATTAATAGTGCACAATTAATGATAATTTTCTTCATTTCTTATTTTTCAAAATAATATATATCTTCAGCAAATTTTTTATTTTTTATTTTTAGACATAAAAATATATTAAATTATTTCATCGTTAGACATGAAAATATATTAAATCAATTAATCTTTAATATATAAAAAGTATGATGCAAAGGAGAATCATTTTTGTATCAATTTATCCAAACTTTATTTTATAATTTCAAAATTACCCTTGAGTCTATTAATGATGCATCATTAATGGTAATTTTTTTATTTTCTTAGTTCTCAAAACAATGAATCTTTTTATTTTTTATTTTTAGACATGAGAATATCTTAAGTTTTCGTCGTTAAGATATATGTTAGAAAAATTCAATCAATAATCAATCAATATTTAATATATTGATCTTTAATATATTAAAAGTGAGATGTCGAGGAGAATTATTTTTGGACTATTTTGTCTACTCCTTATTTTATAATTCTAAAATTATCCTTGAGTCTATTAATGGTGCACCATCAATGGTAATTTTCTTCTTTTCTTATTTCTCAAAATAATATATCTCTTGAGCAAACCTTTTTTTTTAATTTTTAGGCATGAGAATATATTAAGTTATTTTATCGTTAAGATATATATTAGAAAAATTCAATCAATAATCAATTACAAAATAAAATATATTTTTAGTTCATTTATCTTTAATCCTTAATGTATAGTATATTAAAAGTGGGGAGGAAATACATTTTTAGACAATTTTGTAAACTTATTATTGATGCATTACCCAAAAATACTTTAAATTTACATGTGGCATTTATTAATTGATACTTTTAAAATTATAATAAATTGATTAAAGCACACATTAACTTTTTAGATTCATTAACCTATTTAATAAATTTGAAGCAAGTAATTAATAGATAAATTTTAATTTATTTTAATTTGATAACTTTGAATCAATTATAGAAAATTATTTAAGAAGTTATAGAAAAAATTACAACTTTTTACTAATTAATTTCAATTAGAGAAGAAATGAATTATCTTTATAAAATTTAAAATATAATTCAATTGTAACACACTTTTGTAAACTTTAGTTATGCTATATTTTATATGATAGTATTGTTAGCATGCTACATAATTATTATTACACAAATTATTTACAAGCAAAAAATTAAATTTACAATACAAAAGATCAAGTTTGAAATAAAACATAAAATGGATAACTTAATTCTAATAACTTCACTTCTTCTTTTAATTTTACAATACATCTCTACTATATATTCTTCATTCTTTTATCTGAAAACATGGGCGATATTCCATAACATGGTTGAATAACAATATATTAGTAAATAAAAATAATATGAATATGAAATCATCTTGATTTTATTCACATAAACTAAAAACAAATAGTATGACACTTAATATATTTTTTAATTCATATAAAATAACATTATAATAAATAATAATTATAATTAAAAATATAATAAATTCAATTACAAGTACAACACACGTGTATGTTGACTAGTTCCTAATAGTTTCTCATTCTTTTGAAGGGTTTTTGGATAAATATATCTTTTCATTTTTCTTAAAAAAATTTATACTCATTTTTCAAAACAAATAATTTTATACCCACCAATTCCACATCACCACTTACAATCTCTTTCTTCCCTCATTATTATTTTTCTTTTCTCAATGCACATGTCAAATCAATTTAATAATATATTTTTTTTCAACAAAACTTTTTCTTCTACTTGGAAGGTTCAAGTAGTTTTTTATGATTACTTGAACTCTTCAAGTAATTATTTTTTTTGTCAGTCAACACTCATACACCAGGTGACTACTTGAAGGGTTTAATTTAATAATATTTTATTATTCTTTTTCTTCTTTATTTTTCGACGAAGCTTTTCTTCTAATTGAAGGGTTCAAGTAGTTTTTTATGACTACTTGAACCCTTCATGTAATTATTTTTTTATCAGTCAACATTCATACACCAGTTGACTATTTGAAGTGTTCGAAGTAGTTGTTTACGACTACTTGAATGGTCAAGTAGTTTTTTTTTGTCAGTCAATTATACATACACTAGGTGGCTACTTGAAGGGTTCAATTTATAAAATTTTATTGTTATTCTTCTTCTTTATTTTTCAACAAATTTTTTCTTTTACTTGAAACATTCAAATAATTTTTTTTATCAGTCAATACTCTTACACCAGGTAACTACTTGAAGGATTCAAGTAGTTATTTATGACTATTTGAACCTTTCAACTAATTATTTATGACTATTTGAATGGTTCAAATAGCTTTTTATGACTATTTAAATCTTTCAAGTACTCAACATTCTTTTTCTATTATTTTTAAATATAAAATAGACTTAGATAGTCATAAAATATTACTTGAACTCTTAGAGTTCAAACTGAATTTTCATTGGATTTGCGTCGTAGTTCCCAATAGGAGAGCTCGGGGATGAACATTTGTCGTATGGTTTTCTGAAGTGTTGTGGGTGGTTTGTAGTTGCATCTTTCATTTGGTGTGAGGTCAGTGAGGAGTATTCGTGGTTTTCGTGGAGTAGTCTAGACTTTTGTTCGATAGGTGGTTTGAGGTGCGACGCGAGTTTTTCTTGGGGGATATTACCGACCCCTTCTGTTTCTCTAAAGTAGAGAGCCCTAAGCTGAGATGGGCTTGTTGATTCCAACACGAGATGCTGGAATTAAGAAGCAGTGATTTTCTTAGTTCAGTTTGAATTTTTCTTAGGTTGTAATGGAAACTGGTGATCCTAAATGAAACTAAGATTTCATATATCAAATTATAGCCAAAAACACAAATTTGAAAAGTCCAAATTTAGGGATCTACTCAGAATTGTATATTCTTCATAATTCTGGATTTATTTCCTTTTTAGATATAATTTAATATCTATCTCATTTGGAAGTAAATTAGATTACATATAAATAAAAATTACTGTCTAATTTCAGCATTACTCCTAATTTAGGATATAAAGTCAGCACTTGCTACGTGAACAATCATTGGCTCCACGTAGATAGACTTAGAGAAGTTCAATCACGCCTGTTTAAATCTTTTAAGTACTCAACGTTCTTTTTTTCTTATTTATTTAGATACAAAAAAGACTCACGTAGTCATAAAAAGTTACTTGAACATTTCAAATAGTCAAAAATAATTACTAGAACCTTTCAAGTAGTCACCTGGTGTATGAGTGTTGAGTGATAAAAAAAATAATTACTTGAAAGGTTCAAGTAGTTATAAAAAATTACTTGAACCCTTCAAATAAAAAAATAAGAAAAATAAAAATATTATTAAATTAAACTTTTCAAGTAGTTACCTGATGTATGAGTAATTGACTGAAAAAAAATAATTACTTGAAGGGTTCAAGTAGTCATAAACAACTACTTGAATACTTCAAGTAGTCATGTGTTGTATGAGTGTTGACTGATAAAAAATAATAATTACTTAAAGGGTTTAACTAGTCATAAAAATTACTTGAACCCTTCAAGTATAAGAAAAAATTTCATTGAAAAATAAAGAAGAATGATAATAATAAAATATTATTAAATTGATTTAATATGTGTATTGAGAAAAAAATGATGAGGAAAAAGAAAGATTATAAGTAGTGATGTAAAGTTGATGGGGTAAGAGTATAAAATTATTTATTTAAATAAGTTGAAAAAAAATATTAATCTAAATAACTATTTTTTTGAACTATAACGTATTTTTACAAAAATAATTATAATAATAATAAAGGATATGTGAGTGGTCCCTTATCTTCAATAATTCACTTTCATGGAAAATGGGTGAGACTTTTCCTTAGTTCCAAACAATGGAAAGATTTGGTAAAACTGGATTTCAGGTCCCCACCTGGGTTATGGTTAATCGGGTCCCACAAATTGATAGATTCAGGCTTTTAATCTACGGCTGTGATGAGATTAGAGCATTGAAAGCCCCAAGATCCACTATTTTTGTTTACAAGGGAAATGAGGAAAGCATTTGACCCGAATTCTCCCTTCATGTTTGGGGAAAATATTAGGGTACTCATGCAGTACCACAGCTTTTATACTCCATCAAGCAATCAAATGACAAATGTCAATAAGAGCCGACATCACTTGGCCTCATTTAACGCCGTTTGTGTTTTTTTGTTTGAAACTATTTAATGCCGTTTGTTAATCTGCCTTCTCTGTTTTATTCCAGCCATAATGTGCAATTCTATTATGTTCCGGCCGAAACAAACAAGATATTTTGATTTGGAGATGGGAACAGAATAGAAATGGAGAGAAAATTTCATCAGAAGATTCACTTGATTTCAGTTGAAAGAGAACATTCTAACCACGTTATATTCATTTTGCCAGAGGCAAAATGACAAATGGGCCGAAAGAGCCCATGATGATAAAACTTTAAAAGTCAAGGAAAATGATAAGTTTAAGTCACTTTCATAATAACAAGTTAAGATTCAGTCTAAAAAATTGGTAATAGTTAAATAACTATTTTTATTTAGTTTTTAAATTTAAAATATTTATGATTTGTCTAAACTATGATAACCAATATGTTTTATCAGATTTATTTTTTTATTAAAATTAAATACGGTAACTATTTTAATCATCCCATGATTTTATGAATGATTACAATAATTTTTATTAGTTTTAATTTAAATGTTTGTTTAGTTAATTATATGGTAAATTCAAATTCAGCGTTCTCATTTTGTCTTCATATATTTTCATTTTTTACATCTTTATGTTTTTATCACTCCGCTTTTTTTAATAATATTATGCTTCTCAATAACTCGTTATGTTAGTAAATGTAAAAATGTTACAATATATGTTAATCAGTATGTGAAATTAACACATATTAGTTTAAATGTTAATTCCTTTTAAAATTATGAAAATGTTAATACATGAAAACCGGAAATATTAATACCGTATTTATGATAGTTTTTCTTTATTGACAATAAATTGTTATAATCGTGTAAACATATTGTTATCCTAATATTAACATGTTAATAACTTGTTCAAAAGAAATTTAATATATCATCACATAAAAGTTGACAACGCTAATCACGAATATTAATACCTTATTAAATGATAATTTTTTTTTTGTTAATTTTATATTACAATTGGGTTCATATATTACATCTGGATGTTAATGAATTCTCCGTTGCTTCACTAGGTTCTAAAATTAAGGGGACATGTTCAATGAAATAGCAGTTTAATATATCGTAGCCATGTAAAATCAATGGTTTGAAAATAGTCTATCGTGGGTATATAAAATTAATAGTTTGAAAATAATTATAATTAAACTTAAAAAATTACTTAAAAATCACTAAAACGTGGGTTTTATAACCGCTTTTATTTTAATAAAAATAAAATACAATTAGATAATGGATAAGATAAAGACATTTTAGACAAATTAAAAATCTTCAAATCACCCCATTATAAAAACGACTATATATATGCACTCTTCTATTTTTTACGCCATTTATTAACTTACAACTATAAAAATAGACCATTTGTTAGGATTTCTGAAAAGTAAAAGCAAGATAAAATGATGAATTTTATACACATCTAGCAATTATTTAAAAAATTAATATAAAATTAGATAACTAATTTCATAATCATAAAAAATAGCCAAACTAATTGACCCTGAATTTTTTACACATCTAGCAACTATTTAAAAACTTAATACAAAATTAGATAACTAATTTCATAATCATAAAAAATAGTCGAACTAATAGACCCCACTAACTAAAATTACTTATCTTCCTATTATACCCATTTATTATATTTAACAAATCTAAAAAAAAATTGGAAACACCCATGAGTCATAAAAGCTATAATTTTTTGAAATTTCATAAAAGCTCTGATACCAACTTTCGGCTAACCAACACGCATCTCTTAAGTGAGGGGGCTAACCACTGTAATTACAGTTAATTCAAAGAATAAAATAACTCATAATTAGCACGTCTCTTAACGTTTTACTTGGATCAATAGTCCTAACGCAATCCCTGCTCAACGGACCTTACCAATACGCGACTTGGGTGATGTCCCACTAATTATTCATTGATTATTTTCTGAATTTACTATAGTTTACAGTGATTGCTTCCTCAACCTTAATAGTTACATATTGAATGCCTTAAAGTTAGCATGGATAATGAATATTAGAGATCGTAGTAAATATTATATTAGGTTTAAATTATTACATACATGGTCTCGTACATAACTACTGTTTAACGTAAAGGGAGAAACTTACGGTTGAGAGGAGCGATGTAGAGCTCCCGAGAGATGCAACTTTATAATACTTCAAGACTTGTATATGCAATAATAAGATAGAGTGTAGAGAGAAAGGGAGAGAGCTTAGAGAGAGAGAGAGAGAGAGAGAGTATAGTGAAAGGAGAGCATTTTATTTTCTCAACTCATGAGATCCTAAACAAACTAAAGGCTTAAACTTCTGATGCCTCCTCAACAAAGGGTGAGGTTCCTTTTATATATTACAAAAAGTAAATATGTTATAGGAAAAATAATGATGAGGTGGTGCGCCCTGGATGAGCTGGAAGCATTCAATCCTTATCTTCTTTTGAGTGGGAATCTACTATAAGAAAAGTAGATTTTCCATTTCTGTAAGTGGGAGACAATGTCATTGTCTGCTTTTGTTTCTGTTGATGATAATGGCTACTTTATTAAAGTAGTTTTGGCTGCCTCTGTTAGTAGCGTTTCTGTTCTTGGATACTACTGAAATGGCGAACCAGATTAGACCTTTGCTTTACATTTTTTATCTTTTTCAATCTCATTAGATGATTGTGGTAAGAGAGTCCCAAAAGTCAATAATAGTAGGTTCTGATAGTTTTGGATCATCTTCGGGGTCTTGGCTTTCACTAGTCAAGATGCTGAAAGTATTTTCAGTTAGGTCAACATCAATCTGTTGACTACTTTGGGGACTGTAAGTGCCCATGGAGGTATCGTCGGGAACAAATAGATGGAGAAATTAATCTTTCACGAAATCCATGGTTTTGATCAATAATTCTTTTTCATTAAGATTATGAAATTTCTGTTTAATAATGTTTTGAGCATTAAAAAATGGATTTCCTGTTGGTGCTGGAAGGGCCTTAGGGATGGCTTCAAAGCGGGCTTGGGAATGTGTTTTGATTATTTTAACGAGTTCTGTTAGGTGGGGATTCATCCTTTTATCCCACCATTTGGTAAACAAGATGCATTTTAGTAGTAAGATGTCATTCTGATATTCGCATTTTAGATCCCATTTTCAGATCCAAGTGATATTAAATCGGATAATAAAATGATACAGGGATTTAGATACTGTAATATTTTTGTTGCCTGTTAGAAGGGAATAAGTAGCATGTCATTCCTTAAATTATGTTTGAATTTGTTCTGGGAGAGTTTCAAAGGTGCTTCCAAATTTATCCCACCAAAGTAAAAACTAATTTGGAAGACCAGTGGTAAGAACTTTTGAAAAAATATGGATAAATCATGTATGGTTATGGACAAGGTTCTGGTAATAGAATGTGTAGGTGAATGATTCAATATAATCCCAATAACTGTATTTGGCCTCTTTTTGGTTGATATCCAGTG
Source organism: Datisca glomerata (assembly GCA_003255025.1). NCBI lineage: Eukaryota > Viridiplantae > Streptophyta > Magnoliopsida > Cucurbitales > Datiscaceae > Datisca > Datisca glomerata. The sequence goes on from QANY01003934.1 coordinate 195,281, forward strand.
TCATGGTTGTATGAGGATGAAGACCCTATTGGTTAATGGAAATGAGATTACAGATAACAGCCTTGCTAAAGGTGATTGGGCTGGTATTTTTGTTAGCATCATAGAGGGTATGTCGAATCTCCATGGCATCAGATTGGACTATGGCGGCCTCATAGATGTATCTGTAGTGTTCAAATTTGGTTGGATACTGTTGAGTGAAGAGATATCTACACTTAATTTCCCATGGATCAGACATTCATTTTTCATCTTCTGTTTCAAAAGCGAGAATAATCTCCTCAGAAATGTTGTTAGGGATATACTTTTCAGGTGTTAAGAGGACATCTTTTATACTCTTGCGAGTATTAGCTTCTTGAACACTGGGGAATTCAGTTGGTCAGAAAATACCATCTTCCTATTGTGGCAGATTGGGTCTGCCTCTTCCTCGACCACGTGGACCTCGGCCACGTCTTTGGTTACTCATTCGGTTATCCCTGTAAATATTCACGAGTTAAGAAATCAGGGAGAGAATTCTGTTCACCTTTTATATATTCAATATCAAAGTCAAATACGGATAAAATACTCTGCCAAGAGGTAAATATTTGTTTAGATGCAAGATTTTGCATGTCTTTTTTAACCATCTATTTAGTAGCAGAGCAATCAACTCAAATTAGAAAATGTTGAGTAAGTAAATCATCCTAGAATTCAAGAACACATTTAATTATAGCTAGGCATTCTTTTTTAATAGTAGGATAATGTTTTGCGGGTCCTTTCCAAGTGCCAGATATGAATCTTAAAAGTCATTCTTTCTGTTTATGGGGGTTGAGTTGTTTTCGAATACCACCATAGCCTAGATTGGAAGCATCAATTTTTACAATTTTGTGGCAATTAGGTTAGTCAAGAGTATGTTCTGGAGTCCAAGGAGCAGGATTTTTCTGAAGTCTCTTATTATGAATCGAAATATCATGTGCTAACTATGAATAAAAATCACGAATATAATTAAGACTCCCTAGAAATCTTTGTAGTTGGGTCTTATCTTTGATTTCATCTGAAAATTTAAAAGTGAAGTCAATACTACGGTTAATGAGGATAATAGTTCCATTAGAAATATTATGACTTAAAAATCTTACTGTAGCTTAAAATATTTTTATTTTATTGGCAAACAAAACTACACCATTTTTGTTAATAACATGCTTGAAAATATTCAAATGTTTAATATGTTGATCTATAGAAGATGATAAAATTAAGACATCATCTATATAACAAATAATAAATACAGTATAAGAATTAAATATATCATTCATGATATGCTGAAATTCAAAAGAACCATTTTTAACTCCAATTTTTAAAATGTTCCATTATAATAGCCAAAAGGTACTGTAAAAGCAGTTTTGTACCTATCCTAGTAAGCTATCCTGTATTTGTTCAAATCTTGATTTTAAATCAAATTTGGAAAAAAATACGAAATCATGCAGTCTGTCAAGTATATCTTTTTTATTAGGTATAGGATACCGTATCCACTGTGAAGCATCATTAAGTGGATTATAATTGATCACTATCTAGGTGGTCCTCTTTCAATCTCAGCATTTTTATTAACATACAGTACAACTCCAAGGAGATTTACTGGGACGAATTAATTTTTTCTGTAGAAGGGATTCTATTTATGTTTTGCATATTTTTAAATATTCATTTTTCATCTGGCTAGGTCTAGATTTAGTAGGAATATTTTTCTCATTAAAATTCTGATTATACGGTAGAGATATAATATTTTTCTTTCTATCCTAAAAAGTATTAGGGATATCAGTACAGATTTTTATTTTAAATTCATGCAAAATTATTTTTTTTATTCTATATTGTAGGTTGTTGTATACGTTGATCAACAGCAAGAAAGTGAATTTCTTTATGTATCAAATTTTACTAATTAGTATTATTCTCAATAAGATGTTTTAAGATATCAACTTCCTTTGTATACGGTTTTGTAATGAATTCAAAGGTAATACTATTGTTAATCATAGTTTATATACCTGAGGTATCAATTCTGATAATAAGCATAATGGAATTTAAGATAAGATTGCCTAGAATGATAATTTGTGTCATGTTTTTTATTAAAACAAATGATGCAGATATGCAAACACTATGTTTGCATATAAGTGATTCATGTATTTTATACTAGATACGCATAGAATTACAACTAGGACTTGTAAGAGATTGAGTGGTTTTCTGAAAGTATTTGATAGGGATTAACCCTTCATGAATACAGTTCATATCAGCACCACTATCGTGTAAGACAATGACATCTGTAATGATGAAATTCGATTTGATTACTAAGGTAATCTTAGTCTACAATTTCTGGAAAGTGACTTGGTTAAGAAGAAATAAATAAGGATTATTATCCTTAGTCTGATCTGGAGTAATCGGATTGGTCTGATCTAGGCTAGTCTGATTTAGACTCTGAGTAGGCTGATCTGGTGAGGAAGTCGCGGCTGAGTCTAAAGGGGTTATCCCTTTGGTAGTGGACTGTTTAAGGAGATTTAGATCCTGGGAAAGGATTTGATTAGCAGTTTTGATCTGCTGAATATCAGATTAATTGTATTAATTTCCATTTTCAGATCTGAAATAGTAATAGGTTTGGCAGTAACGAGGCTTGTTAAATACGATTTAAGAGCTCTTTCATATTGTAGTTTCAATAGGGTTGATCTCAAGAGTAGTATAAGTCTTATAACAAATTTCTAAGAACTTTAATTTCATCTCGGGATCAGTGATCTGGTTAGCTGTAGCGAGAAGATATCATTGGGGTTCAGTTAAGACATTTAGACTTGGTCCAGTTAGATCAAGACCGTTCATCTCAACTATTGCCTTCCAATAGTTGGTTTCAGTTATCATGTTACATGTCTAAGAGCAATAAGTCTGTTCTGGTTGTTCAGAGGTGACAGATGAGTCAGAGTCAGATGCATGTATATGAGCAAAGTCCTCATCTGTATTACTTCGATAGAACTGCATTCAGAGAGACAATTTAGGATTTTCTGTTGAGTCTTTTCATCAAGAGATAATTCATTGAGTCTTCTCTTAAATTTGGATAGGCATTTATTAGCAAAATGTCCTGATAACCCACACTTATAACATGTGCCTTTGGATTTATGCTTGCTGGAGGGAAATTTCTTCAGATGTGGGACATATTTATGTCTGGACTCTTTATGTCTGGATTTCTTTTTCGATAAGTATTTTTTGTGGGATTTGTAAGGCTTAGAAGTCCTGTGAGGTTTAGAAGTAGAAGGATATTGTCTCTTAGTATCGTAGGCAAATTGATCGCAAAAATCACCCAATTCTTTTCTGTTATCAAGGTTTTGATTTTTCATCATATGCTGTAATTCATGTCATTGCAAAATCCCAGCCCTTCTTCAATGACAAGGGCAATGAGATGGCCATAGGTATACTGGTCGTAGGGAATGTCCATTTGATCATGTTTATCCCTGAGTTTTCTACGAACTCTTTCAGTAAAAAGACTTGAGAGACCATCGATGAATTTAGCCTTCCGATGTTCACTATTGGCATCACCTTTTTACATGACTTTCATGAGAAAGACATCCTTATACCATCGTTAAGTGGGTTAAATAGGGGCATCTCAAATTCTGTAATAGTTCTCGATGTTTGTCAGTATCAACAATGCCAGGTCCAAGTAAGTGATGGATGATAGATTGGGCAAGAGTATAACAGGCATCTTTAGTTCTGGTATGCGCACAAGTTATAGGGTCAATGTGGATCTTAAAGGAATTTAATATCTTTAAACGCTGACTATCAGTGAGAAAGTTGTCCCATCATCCTTTAAGTGTTCATGTGAAATCATTAACAAGAAACCGACAGATCTTGTGATTTGTATTATTATTCTATTTGCATACAGAAGAGTACATAATAATCAAATAGATAGTTTCAAAGACTTGGTATTCGGATTTTCCATCTATGTTCCACTCATAGAGTGGTTTTGCCATGATAGGATTTCTGGGAATGAAGGAAATCTTCTTCATACAAAAGATTCTGAGGAGTAAGTCTAAGATAATAATATCTACTGGGTCTTGTTAAAGCCATACGATCAATGGGTCTTTTGGAATAGAAATATGAGAGTTTATTAATGGTATCATAAAAAAAAATTTGGATATCCAAATTTTGAGATAGGGAAAAGTCTTCAGATTGATCATGTTGTGGTGAATCTTCCTGATTCAACATATTCAGTTGACCAGAGGTTTCAAGGGGTGGAAATCTTAAGATTTTTTATTTTCCCAATAAGAGTTTCCATAAACCTTCCTTTTTTTAGTAGATTTTAATTTAAAATTCTGGACATCAAGAGGGGGTTTGATAGTTACAGGTTCAAGGTTAAGTTTCTGCTTGTCAACAAGATGTTGTTAAGTCTTAGTACCCTGTGTGTCCTGTATTTGAGCAATGTGATCCTCAATTCTTGTTAACTGTGTGTCTATAGTTTGAAGGAAGAGATTTGTATAATTATTCTGTTTGGTTAAGGGTAGAATATCTTTAATCTTAAGAGGATCCTGATGATTAACTTTCTTTCGGACTTCAGTATATGAGTTTATAACTAAAGGTTTCTGATTCTCATTTCCTGGAGCAAGTTCTAAGGATAAAGGTGGTGGATGAGTAGACTGGTAAGTTCGATCATCTGTGGTAATCTAAGTTTTTTATATGGTAGACAAAACGTGTAACTGCTGGTCATCGTGTATTTTAACATTTAAGGTGAGCTGATAATACTATTCAGGAAACGAGTAAAGGCGTTGATCTCTCTCTAACTGGTAGTAATAAAGGTTTTTAAGATCTAAAAGCTGTTGAGAATTATGGTTGAAAAAATACCAATTCCTAAAATCCTGGTACTTAGGCTGCATAAAATCATGGTGAAGACATTGTCTTAATAAAATTTTGGGTGTAAAATCCATTAACGTTTAAATTGCATGTCATTGACGGTTGGGCTATATGGCCTTCTGTTAGTATTAGATTCATAAACACCATGAGGTATCTGGTTGTCAGATATGTGTATTCATTTGATATAGTCCTCAGGGATAAAGGAATTCTTAGATCCATTAGATCCTATTGGTTCAGATATAGATTGTCTGGAGGATTCGCGAATATCAACTTTATAAGGAGGAATACTTATGTTACTTATACTAGAAAGTCTTCTAGTTAAAGGTTTCTGGAAACAAAGATAGACATTACCTCATTGGGTTTAAATGACATCTTCAATAGATTGTCATATGATAGGTCTGGTAGGTACGACATTAGGGATTTGCCATATTTCAGGAAAAATGATGTCAGACCAAGGTATCATACGAGGAATAGCGACCTGGCTGTTGAAGAGATTAGTATCAATAAGGATTGTATGTCCTTGCTCGCGTTGCTTTCAGGTGTAAGGATTTAAGGTTGTGATAACCTTAAGATGAATCCTGAATAAGATAGCAAAAGGAGAAGATCCTAGAAGGTAATCATAACCATGTGATTGAACTCTGAGTTCAAGAACTTTCACTAAATTACTGTCAGAAAGAGCAATGCTTATATTTGAATAAATATTAAAATAGACTGGTCCATGATATAAACTAGTCTCTATAGCGCCCATAAGTGAGGCTTCCAGTTTAAGCATCTACCATTTCTAAGAGTGCATTGTATGTTGGTGTTCTGACATAATAAAGTCAAAGGTTTGAATGCAATTTGAACAAGTCCTATATGCAGATATTTATACTTTTGTATAAAAGGATATAAATCATGGATATTCAAGAGATATATTATGTCATCATTATTCTGTAAAGGAATAGCATATTCAAAAATTTTAATTATCTTTCTACTAGTGAAATCAAATGTTCCAATTTTATAATTATTTCTGGTTTAACTTTGGGTATAGTCCATTTATCCAAAGCTTCTTTTGCATTTTGATAAGCAATTAATTCTGTTACTTCAGAGGTTGAGGCTACGATATTAGCTATTGTTGTGATAGAAGGTGAGATTAGACCATACATGGATGTATTGCGACCATGTATGCATTATTTAAAAGATATATAAACACTACTATAACCAAAACTATTCATGGTTCTGATACTAACTTTCAGCTAACCGACACGCATCTCTTCCTTCAAACTGTAGGCACACAATTGACCAGAATTGAGGATCACGTTGCTCAAATACAGGACACACGGGGTACTAAGACTCAACAACATCCTGTTGACAAGTGGAAACTTAACCTTGAACCGGTTACTATCAAACCCCCTCTTGATGTCCAGAATTTTAAATTAAAATCTACTAAAAAAGATGAAGATTTTATGGAAACTCTTATTGGAAAAATAAAAAATTTTAAGATTTCCACCTCTGAAAGCTCTGGTCAACTGAATATGATGAATCAGGAAGATTCACCACATCAATGAATCTGAAGACTTTTCCCTATATTATATTACATATAATGAGTGAGTGAGCATCTACACACACATAATGAGAGAGAGATAGACGTGGAAAGAGAGAGGGAGAGAGAGAGAGGGGGATATATAGATTGAGAGAGAGAGAGAAAAGGGAGAGAGAGATTGGAGAGGGAGATATTCTAAGAGAGAGATATAATTATGGATATGTGAGAGAAAAATAATTAAATATATACATTAAAAATAAAAAGGTATATTAGTAACTAATTAAATATAAAGACTATTAAAGTTAGTTCAATTTGCCACATTAATTATTTAAAAACGATGCTATACTTGATGTACGTGACAAAATTATATTTGGAATTGAAAACAATGTATATAGATATCATCAATTTTATAAAATGATAAGGAAAGTTGGCGTCACCCAATGGGTATGGGCCAAATATTTCTCCCTTCCACAACGGTTCTAATCACCTATAGGGCCGTTATCTTTTTAGTTAATTTTTTCCCGTAATTATTTTGATTAATACATTTTATTATTTTTCTATTACTATCTTTAGACTAGTTAGAGCGCACGGTTTATAAGCGTATATAATTATTATAATAACTTTAGATAAAATATGAAATTTAAGAGAAATCACAACTTAAATTACATAAATATGTAATACAATTAAATATATTTCTTTCATCATCTTAGACTAATTACTATCTCAGTTTCTAATGGACCATATATTAATACTCTAATATATTCTATTCATTTTATTCAAAAGTTCATTTGTTTAAGGTCCTAAAGATAAAAAAGACTGAAAATTTTAAAACTAATGATATCTAATTAATTTTCAATACAATAGAAAGAAAATGAAAAGAATGAATAATATTCACGTCTTAAATCTAAGTTGTTGCATATTTTTATGAGATGAGAGATAATATATGAACAAAAAGACAACAATAACTTAAACTTACCAAAGAGCGTCAAATCAAACTAAATTAAATAAAATGAAAGTTAAATTGCAAACCGAGAAGCTAAAAATACGTATATTTATAGTGTTTTTCTCTATGGTCTTTTAATTGATAAGTAACAATAACAGAATAAATTCTTGGGTTCCATCAAATTTATGAATAATAATCATTGTTAATTAAAAATTTTGATGAAGATCAAAGTGAATTTAGAAGAAGTATTTGAATGAAAAAAAATTAACATTGTGGTTAATAAAGGGAAATAACAACCGGCATAAACAATTTATTGTGCTTTTTTTAAGAAAGGTCAAACCAACCGATACTGGTCTTAGAGTAGTTTAGAGGTTGTTAATTAATTCTATATCATAATTATCTATTAATTATATTTATTATTTTAGGTTGCAAAAGAGGGTAGAGAATGTGTGAGTTGTATGTAGTGACGTGTTATTGAATTTTATTTGTGGCTTGTAATGATTATAACAATATCCAAATTATAAAAAATATATTCTTCAAATTTGTTGGGTAGGATAAAGTAGAATTATTAATTCAATTATAGATTTAGAATGAATTGATTTTTTAATGTAAAAAATCATTACAAAATCTAAATTTATTTTTTAATAATGTTACTACTATGATATACAAATAAATCTGTATCTAGTTTTCGTATAATTTCAATCAATTCCGTCTTTATTTTTTACAAAATATTCTATAAACTTATTTTAAATGTAACCCCACATTGAGTATTGTGGTAGCTTTATTATAATAACATATTAAAAATTGCCGTCAAGAAAAACATATTTAAAATAAGTTTATACTGGTGAATAAGATTTAATTTTCAGAATTTTATATGTATAAGGTGAATAAACAAAACTAAAGTAAGATTTAATTTATATTGTTAACATGTTCTTTTTAATAAAAATGAATAACTGAATTCTATAAAATATTTTCTCTTCACAATGTAATAAATTCACACTAAATTATTTGTTCCCAAGAAAATCCACCAATGATGAATATATTGTAATTATCATTTTTATGTGATTAATATAATAATATATTTAATATAAACTTACTATGACATGCATAATTAGAGTTAATAAAAATTGTCACATAACATGATGAGAAACTAACATATCTAACTTTATATATATAAGATCGGGTGATTTATATAGATCAAATGAGTTATTTTTAACATTATAATTAAGTTTAAATTAAGTTAGGTGATTTATTTAGATCAATCGGGTGACTAATTTAGTTTATAATTAAGTTTAAATAAATTGGGTAATTTGTTTTGATTATAAGTTTAAAATAAAACAAATAAAGGTGAGATGCAAACTTTATAATGTTTAGTCATCGATACATGATATTTTGGTTGGGAGTAGAAAATGATCTCACCAAAGACAGTACTCGTTGTAATTTGATCAGCCTAGAGGCTCTTATTGGAAACGCGACGCCTGTGAGGTGGAAGCGTGGAGTTTTTTAAAATTTATTAAAAATGAATATTTTTTATAAAATAAAATAAATGCGACACAACGATTTACAAGTTAAATCTTTTATTGAAAAACTCTTTTCAATCAGGATCTATTATATATTGAATGTAAGACATACATGGATAAGAATCATATACCTCTTGTAGTCTATATCAAGTGTCCTCACAAACAAACGATCATGCGTTCACATGAACAACAGACTTCGATATTCACACAAAGATCTTCAAAGTCAATCCTCAAATGTACTAGGTCATGTGTAGACATGTAGAATAGATCAAAGACAATTTGTTTATCTCTAGATGTACTCAACACATGAGATCTAGATATTTATTGAGAATGATTAATTTTGTGAGACAATTTTCTGAGAGAATACGATAATTTTTCTCATAGAGTTTTTTTATTAACTTTTAATATCAGAGAGTTTCACTCTGATTATGTTCTCAACAATTCTCAACTGATGCAACCAATCCTGAGATCATTAGAATAATATCTATCTATAATTTTTAGGGATAATCTAAAAATAATATTTAATTTTAAAATTACCATTGCGGTGGGACCCACTCCAATTTGTGCACAACTACAGTGCCACACGGCACTGGGTGTCACGACACTACTGTAGTGTCATGTGGCACTATACTATTGTACGGCCACTGCTGTAGTGCCACGTGGCACTATAGTAGCTCACGTCAATCATTGATTCACCATCAGCGATTGACACGTGACAATTACTGTAAGTTAAATATTTATGTTAATCGGATAAATATCCACATATCAGCTAATTCAAAATTAACTTGTCTGATTATTCCTATCAACTAGCTTATATGTTAGTTCACAAATAACAAATTTAGTTTATTCAAATTTTGAATTATTGTGTAATTATAATTTGACATTATCTAATTTTATAAATTAGATATACTATCTCACTTATCGATAATTAAAAAAATAATCAGATATAATTATTTATATATAATTTCTGAAATTAATATAAATAATTTAATTAATTAATCACATATAATTATCTTATAATTATGTACTTTCTCCAAGACTGTGTAGTACATAGGTGACTTGATGACCATAGACCTATAATCTTAAGCTCCAACAAACCGGATTATTAATCAAACTCTTTAATTAAATAATCTTATTTATTAATTTCATTATTACTCCACTATAAATATGAAATTTCACTCTTAGAGATTATATAATGTATTTACAGGTAGTCCATTGGTATAATCATTTCACGTACTTCTATCATCTAATTATTGGTTCGTAAATTAGAGCCGATCAAAATTATCATTTTACTCTTCTAAATACCTTTTGATCATTAAGTATCATTAATTCACTAGTGAATGACTAATTTATAATCGTATTATAAATTTGAGCTCAATAACCAGTCCGTTCCAGAATTAACACTTAAGAGTATCGATATACGATCTGTTGAGAAAGTTTGAATCCTAATATTATAAAATCATGTTCTCAGCCATCCATATCACCGAATCTCCAAAAAGTCACTAGTCTGTTTTACAAACAAACCTTAATGAGTAAATTAAAATATCCAGTAGACATGTATAGAAGTTTATGACTACTCACGATTCAGACTTATCTACATATGATCATCAGATTGATGTGTATTAAATCTTTATGATAAACAACAAGTTAGTAAATAAATTAATTCACATCGATCATGTCATATATAATCTTATTATATAAAGTATATTCACTAATAAGTCTATCAATACCAATGATCCAGATCTAAATCACATGCATTTATAATGCTTACTGAACCCTACTAGCAACTATTCATTAAAGATTCTAAACTTTAATATGTCGCAGACAATTTTATTCATTATCTATGATCTTAATCACCTTGTACTAATATTTACATAAATTACTCAACAATAATTTAAAAGAACAATTATAAAAAAATTATAATTTCATTAATTTCATATTAAAATGTCGATACATATGCTTTGAAGACATTACCCTCAACAACTCTCTCTCTCTATGTGGGTCAATGAGCTGTCTTTTGCTCCAGATTTATTTTTTCTTCTCATAGGAAGCCCAAAGATCATAGAATATGAAATATTCCTTGTAGTTTAAGGCCAAAAATGGTTTTTATTTTGCAAATTAAGAGGACAATCGTTTTTGGACTTTATTTGGGTTAAATGATCTTTTAATGGGTTAAATAACCATTATGATACCTCTCTCCTATGAGCAGTATCAAATGAGGCATTTCACTCCTTATTTTACACACCAAATAAGTATTCTAGCTCTCATTTTCTCTCTATTCTTGGTCTCTATATTTTTTCTAGTTTTTCTTCTAGTTTTATTAGTTCAATTTTCTGTTCGGTCTCGGTTCAGTTTTTAGTCCGGTCTCGGTTCGGTTATCGATTCGGTCTGCTTTGGTTTATTTCTGGTTCCTCCGACAGTTTGGTTTTCTAGTCGAAGTTTTGGTCTTGCGTCTTTATTCTGGTGGTAGAATTATGACAAGTCATTTCGATTAAAGTGGTGAAGTTGGGTGATATATAGCTGACTCAAACTGTTTTATCTTGAGAAACATACGTTGTTATCAACTTTAGTACCACAAATAAGGTGGCGTAACTCTTTTAAAGAAACTGTGCAACACGACTCGATTTGATTTCTAATTATACTGTTACTCTGTTCCATTTAGTTAACGTTGGTATTTTCTTTATTTACATTTCATAATTATTGCTATTATTTGTAAGTATGTTATTTACCTGTTGTAATTGATTTATTTACTAAATTGTAGTATTATTGTTATTTGTATTTAATCTTATAATGCAATACACTATTTTCAGCAGTAGTTTCTGGAGAATAATAGTGAAAAACATAATTAATTTTTAATTAATTTTATAAAGTGATGAATTACTAACAAATTTAATATAAAAAATATTTTATTACAGATTTGTAATTTTTTTTTGTAAGTGGGATCGAAATTACACAACTTGAGCTCAAACCCATACTAAGGGGATATCCTTACTTGATGATCAATTGAGCTACATGCACTTATCACAGAAGATAAAAATAAAAACTTTTACACGAGCTTATTGAAAGGTTACAATAGATTTATAATGGAGAATGAAGAATCTTTAAAGACAGAGTGAGAAGTATAAGAGAAGGAGAAGAGAAGATAAAAAATAAACAGTTAACTACACGAAATAATTAGAATTATTCGAGAATGTGAAGAGAAGATAAAAGAAAAGTTTTACATGAAATTGTTGAAAGATTACAAGGGATTTATAATAATTGTTACAATATTTTGTTTATCTCACAATTATATTTATTAGTTTACTTCAATTTGTAGTGCTTTAAGTATATGTAATAAAAAACCATTAAAGATTTTTGTTCTGCGTACACATTCTATACTTTCTCGGGTCAATTTGATTTATTAATTTTCTTGATCTAGTCTTGGCGAAATAATATATACATATATATTACAGTTTTAGGCTTAATAATTTCTACACATTTGAGATATTTATTAGAACAGATTTATATATATTGAGCTATATATTCGTGTTGTATTATCACCCAAATTTTGAATAGAACAAATATCAATTTAGTGGACTTACTCTTTAATGCATATAATTTTGAGCCGTTAATTAGATCTTTACTCTAGAGTTTGAGACTATAAAGTTTAGTTGTAGATAATGATTTTGTTTCTTTTTGAAGTGCAACGCACATTTTCTAGATCTATCTAGTTTAGTCTAGTATATAAAAGGCACAACCATGACAGAAATTTTTGGACAAAGTTATCCCTCCACTTTTTTAAATTAAAAAATGCCCATCAAGTATTGCATATCGTCATTATATTATTGATTTGTTTAACAATTTATACATATTAGTAATTAATAATTCATTTATAATTCTAATGAATTAATGTTGGTAATTTATAAAGTAATCGTGAATTTTCATTTTTAATAATTATTATTAAATAATTAATTTAGTTTATCTTATATTGTTTGTTATTAAGATTTTATCATTGTATTATTAGTGCTCTAACAGTTTGTGCATATTAATAATTAATAACTCATCTATAGTTTTAATTAATTAACTTGGATAATTTAATAATTTAGTTATACTTCTATAATTATTTTTATTTATTGACAAACTAATTTTATTTATCTTAGATAATTATCTATTATTCCATATATGGAGAAAACTTCCATGATGAGTTTATTTATAGACTTTCTTATATGTCTCTTTATTTGATATTAAAACTCTTCAATGTAATTCTTCATTTTGACATTATAACTCTTCAAGAGTGATATCATTCATTTTTTTTTTATCTAATTACACCATTTCAACTTGATATCATTCTATATATATTTTTTGGTTTCATGTGTCTATGGGTTATTACTCGAACGCCTTTTCATTTTAAAATACCTTTAACACTGGGATCGTTAATTGTTGTCAAACACTTAACTTAATTTCTTAATGTATTGAAGAAAAAATCAGCATAGACATTAAATTCATTCCTAAACATTAATAAAAGTAGTTATATAAATTCTCTTTAAATTAACTTAGCTATTTATGAAAATAATAAAATATTAAAATGCATTTTGACATAACCACATATTTATATGGGGAAAAAAGAGTCAATTATGATTTATGACGGACTAAATGCAATAAATAAAAAAATGTATGTAGAGGATTTATATATTTCTGTACAATAGTACATTGCGAATAAAGAACAATAGTAAGCAACAATAGCATATATATACTAGATGTTTAGGTATACATGTCAGCCGGAGGTTTTTCCCTGGTTATACCTTTTTTATATATTGTACATGGTATGATTATTCAAGATAAAATAAAATAATTAGTTAATAGTAATTATTACAAAATAATAATAATTACAGTATTAAATTATCAAAATTAATTAAATAGATTTATACATGAGTTTTCAAATTATTAATACTTAATTTCAGTGGCCATTTACTCGTTTCAGTCGATGCACTTTTTTCACCAATTTATTCATCTTTCTTCACCCATTTTATCAACTTATGCTTTTCACCCATTTTATCAATGGATAATATTGTGTTTTTTTTCTATCTTTTCCATATATAGTTGTTGAACCTTTTGATATTATTCCATTTCGACCCACCTAAAGCTCTCCAAAATGAATATGATAGTATACTAAATTCAGCATTTGTGTAGGTTCTTTTACCCTATTATAATATAAGAGTAAGAAATATAAGATAAACATTACAATATTTCGGCAATTAGCTTTTCCAATTGACATCATGCAACCAAATTTAAATTTAAAAACAAAAATTTCAAATTAGACGTGTAAGATTCAATGTGTCAAAGAGTGTCTTAGCAGAGAGTTTTTTCAACTAAGAAATTATAATATATAATATCAAAACCTGATTACAATCAACTGAACTGAAATCACTACACAGTTCAGTTTAGTTTAGTTCTTATAGACTCATCGGTTCGGTTCGATTCAGTTACTAAGATACCCGAGGAATTCGGTTCGAATATAAAAATAATATACTAACTGATCGAAATGAACCGTGCACACCCCTAAATTATAATATAATTTTATCGTGATCTTTTGTACCCCTAATTTTACTTTTAAGTTCTTTGTATTAAAAGTATATTTAATTTATATGACTTTATACATATTTAACAACTATTTAGAACTTAATACAAAATTAGACAACTAGTTTCATAATAAAAAAATTATCAAATTTATGGGCCAACTAATCAAAAACTACATATCTTCCTTTTGTACTGATTTACAATCTTTAAAAAATTAAAAAAAATTGAAAAGTCTCACAAGTCATAAATGATATACTTTTTTTGAAAGTTTTTCTAAAATCTCTCTTCTCTCCCCTTCCCTGTCTCTCTCTCACTCATCACACACACATATAATATATTATATATACATAGAAGAAAAAAGTTCCCTATTGAAGAGTTATACTATGATCGCTCTATTGTCCCCATGGAGAAGCTTCTCGGAAAGATGGAGATTGAGGCAATGATACAAGCTGTAGTAGAGTAGACCGATATGGGAGGAAATTGAGATTCAATGATTTTTGTCGACATCAAGATGCAGCTCTGTAGGAAGGGTTCAAGATACCGAACTTTAGTAAATACAATGGGGTCGGCGACCCATATCATCACTTGTTGTCCGTCTATGGGAAGCATTCAAGTGGAACTCATCTCTCTCGCTTGATGCTCTACGTAGTTTGGACAATGTGATTGACAGATTCACTCACCAGCCAGTAGTTGCACCAGGTGGAACATCCCCCATTCTCTGTGATCTGGTAAATGAAAAAATGTAGCCCGGTTTTGAATTCATTACCTTTGTTAACCGATGGAGGAATTTAGCAGCTAAAGTAAAATGGAAGATAAAAGAGAAGATGCAGTACATATGGTTATCGATGACCTGGATGGGCCCATCAAGGAATGTGCCCACATGCAGATGAGTATAAAAGATGGGTAAATCACTTTCCTCAGGAACAGTTCTAATGGGGAGAATGCAAGCTGAAAAATACCCTAAGGACCCAGCAGCCAACATAAGAGGTTACCATCGCTATGGATCAAATTAATATGGTTCAAACACACCAGAATGGGAAGGATTTCCCCCTTCTGGTTGATCAAATTAATGCGGTTCAAGCACAACGTACGCCTTCTCCTTCATCCCAACAACATCAAAATAAGCCAGCCACACCAGGTAGCTCCCATCACGCGCGCGCACACATACAAATATATATTCACACACACACACATGTTTATATATGTATAAATATATGTATATATATATGCATAAATGTGTGTGTATATGAATGTATATAATATATAACAGACAGGCACGTGTGCACACACACACACACATATACATATATATAATGAGTGTGAGAGACAGTGGGAGGGTGGGGGGGAGAGAGGGGTGTGATATATTTTAGGAGAGAGAGAGAGTAAGATAGAGAGAGATAATTAATAGATATGGGAGAGAGAAAATCACTAGTTTTGCATAATTTATGAATTTTCAGAGAGATAGATAGATAGAGAGAGATAATTAAAATGGTATATTAGTAACTAAATTTTTTGTTGAGGGTGGATGTAGATGCATTAAATATTCATGAGTTTTGTTGGGCTCGATTAATGGTGGGAAGAAGTAACACTTTCGATGGTGCGGAGACACCGAAGTATCTGAACCTGAGAGTGGGGAGGATAAGTTGTGTTATCCCAATTGAGGAGGAGAAACTAGTCTTTGCGTAGTCAGTACCAGTGACAAAAGAGTCTCTGAAGGCCCTGAGGAAGATGATGAGTAAGGAGAATCACGTGACTAGCCCACATGGAGAGGAGGTCACCATGCCTATTTCAAATTTCAAAAGAGCTAATAACGGTAAAGCTAGGGTGGATCAAGGTTAGTGGGCCGATTGGTTTGGAGACTTCCATCAAGCCCAATCACTTAATGAGTAGTAAAACTCAGGATCTAAAAAATAACATATCCAGAACTCATAAGGTGTTGATTGTTCAATCAAAGAATGAGAAGTCTAGCTTATTGTTGAAGGGTGAGGGTTCAAATCCGGCCATCTTTACAACAAAGAGGAATGGTGGTTCTGAGTTACATGGCATAAGATCAACAGAGGTAAGTGAATGTAGCGGTTCAAAGCATATATGGGATGATTTGATTGTTAGAGAAGAGGCAGAGTTCTATTCTGAGATTTCAGGATGGAAGATAATATCAGCATGTCTGAATCAAAGGAATTAGAATCTTCAAAAAAATAGTTGGTTCCCTTTGAGCCAAATAAAGGGTTTAGAGGCGATGATTTAACTCTGGCACAACCTGTTGATTACTATGATTTAGAACACCATGTTCCGTTGGAAACACTTAGTCCTTTCGATGTAGATGATAAGGATTTGGGGATTTGCAAGGGTTTAGAAATCAATGGGCTGTCTCGGGATGGGTGTTACGCCAAATGAAGTCTTTACCTAAGTTGTTGGGAGTACCAGTGAAGGGGTTTGAGGACAGAGATCAAGCTCTCTTTGTCGACATTGAGGAAAGACGGAAACATAGAGGATGCAACAAGGCTAGTTCGACTATCCCAGAGAGGAAAGGGTTGAATGAGTTGAAAAGGCTTCAGTGGAATGTAAATTATGACAATGGGAAAGGAAATCATTACCTTATCTCTCGGGTGGGCATCTTCCACATAATCATGACAATCATCCATGCGATTTTCCATATTTTCTTGGAACGTGAGGGGCATAAATGACTGAGACAAAAGAATGGTCATTAGGAATTTGGTTAAAGTATGTAGCCCATATATCCTTTGTTTGCAAGAAACAAAACTAGAGAAGATGGATGATGGCTTGTTTAGGAGCATTTGGGGTAAAAGGAAGGGCAAATGGACTTCTTTGGATTCTATCGGGCGAGTAGGGGGTATTCTTATTGGTTGGGATATGGAGAATTTTGAAATGGTCAGCGATATGAGTGTCATTCATTCAATTTCCATTCTTTTAAAAAATATTGATGATAATACACGGTAGGTCTTCACTAGAGTATATGGTCCTTACCGAAGTGATTTACGGGAGTCCTTTTAGAATGACTTGAGCACAATTAAGGCTTCATGGGATTTCCCTTGAGTCTAGGGGAGATTTCAATTTGTTTAGGAGTCCTGGGGAGCGGTCGAATGGAACAACCTTATCCTCTAAATGTCATTTTTTCTGATTTTATTAACGGGAACTTGTTATTAGACATTCCTATGGAGGGGATAATTTTTACATGGTCGAATAGGGTCATTTTGGCCGAAGAAATTCATTGGAGGCGGAATCGAGAGCCTTGTGGTTGAGGCAAGAGGACTGTAACTTCAAATTCTTCCATGCCGTAACTAGAGCACATAGAAGGCACAATCATATTAGAAGCATTGTGATTGGATGGAGGATTCTTACTGAGGTGTCTGACATTAATGATGGGATAGTGAAGTTTTTTCAGGATATTTTCTCTGAAAAGCGTAATTGGAGAAAAAAATCTAGGTCCAGATGAGTTGGCCAAGGAGGAAATTTTCTCAGGATCTACACTTTGCTGCCCGAGGAGGATGCGTTGGCTTTAAAAGCAAATCTTATGGAGGAGGAAGTTTTCTCGGCTCTTATGTCTTTGGAAGGGGAAAAGCTCCAGGTCTCGAGGTTGTTAGGACTAAGATCCTACCTGGATCAGTGGAAGGGTATAGGATCACGATCCAACTTGGATCGGTGGAAGCAAGGTTGTCAGGATCGTATTTTTGACTCGAATCGGTGGATGGGTCTTCCAAATTAGATCGTTGGATCGGATAGAGAATCGTAAGATCCTACCAAATGTTAATAATTATAATATTATAATTATAAAAAACTGTGATCCTAAAAAATAAATTAACTATTTCTAACTAAAATTAAATAATGAAAATAAGTTTTATTCTACTTTATAAATGACAGAAATATATAACTTCACAAAATAGTCAACTCAAGCTTGATCCTAAATATGTAATTTTTTAAGTTGCTCAAACAAGTTTCTCACTCAAGAATTCTAATAAGTACAGTAACATAGACGATTCAATTTTAGTTTTTTAAGTTTCTCAAAATTGAAATTATAAAATTAAATTTTCATAAAAATATTTCTACGAAAATCACTTTACTCTTAATATCATAAACACACATAACATTTTATAAATTCAAAGATTTGTGTGAGAAAGTATGAGTCAAAACACATATAACATTACAAAGATTTAATAATTTTGATTTAATTATGACAACATATTAACTAGGAGGTGGGCTTTAATTACATTGAATTGGAATTAGGGAGACTTAGGAAGTGGGTTTCAACAATCAGTCCTTCCACAACATTTGATAAAACTAAAAAAAATATGTTATGTTAACAAATAGTCAATTTATAAGAAAATTCATAAAAAAATAGTCACAAGAATAAAAATATAAAAAAATAATCTCCTTGCACGATTTTTGAAAAAAATGGACTCTCACGCGAAAGGAAGTTTTCATGCCACGCGCATCATAACTCAAGATTTTAATCAATTATACAATATATACAATATATATATATATAAACTTTGCGGATAAAAATTCAAAATTTTGTTGGCGCTCGGTTTGATTCGATTCGGTTTTGTGGTTTTTTCCTACAGGAAAAAAATATATATAAAAACGAGAAAAAAATATAGGGGAAAATGTTCATCTTAGCAATGTCTCAGCCTTTACAAACATACAAGTGTTTTTAAGATCTATTGAACTTATTTGAAATCAAAATCTCAGAACCAATTACCCATCAACAATAGGGCATATATTGATAATAATTTTGAAAAGAACATACTGAAATTTCTGACTTAAGAAAAGAAAAACTTTTTGTTCATAATTCTTCATCTAAAAATTGAATAGTAGTTTAGTAAAAAGAATAAGAAAATAGATCAACAAAATCATGAAAATGGATGAACATTGATATCACCAAGGATGCTGAATTGTGCAACTAGGAAGTAGAACAACCCTAGACTCTAGACAAGGGTGTTATTTACTCACCAATTCTTTACACAAATATGGATTTTAGACTGACATATACGAAGTGTCTAGTGGATGTAAACTTGCATTGGAGTAGGCAAATCATTGACTAATCAAATTCACAGAATCATTGTTTGTACATGCATTTACACGTTAAGAAAACACATATGTTATATCTGATAATTTCTACTAATACATGGATTTTAAAGTTCGGACACTAAAACTTGAGCAGTAAATAACAATCACCTTTAAGTTAAGTTCTTTCAGAATATTGGGAGTTCACAGTGCCTGCCGTAAACCAACTTCATACATATTAAAAACCTGTAGAAACAGATCAAGAAGATAAATTATAGAAAAAAAAACTACTTTTTCCATAGGTACACGTTCATATTCATAAACATAAGATCACCCTATCAGCTGGAGAATATATGTTCCTTCTTTCATCCTTCCCACCCTTCTACTACCCCTCTCTCTCAGATAAAATCCAATATCTTTCTATGCACATCTAGCCACAAATAATCAAAAGTGAACTGATTTACGCATCAAGCAATTTAGGGAATACATTGGTGAACTAATAATTTTTCAGTATATGCACTGAATAAAATCTGCGCTTTGCCTCAACTCAGCAACAGTGGACACTTACATGTATATGTATCCTTCTATCATGGAAAGCACAATCAGACACAAGATACACATCACCAACTCTAGCTCATTTCATCTAAAATATTTCAACTATCTTTATATCAGTTACAAATATACAAGTACAGAGACTGACACTCATTTCAAGAAACTTGAATGAGAAAACCAGTACTATAGGAAGAATAAGAAAGAAGAGAACAAGAGGGCAGGGGGAAACTTAAGCCATTAATATTATTTGTAAACTAGTAAGAATAGTGATTGTGCAAGCAGGAATACCTTGAAGCCGTAAGCAGATCATATGTTAATGATGAGATCTGGTTGTAATGCTTGAATCTAAGCATAGGTTATAAGAGATGCTGAAACTATACGCACACTATCAACTCCTGTGAAGTAGTTTATGAAGTTAGCAAAGAAAACAAGAACTTCATTGAATACATTCACTCTGACACACTCGTATACTTGCCCAGCTACATCTTTTCCTAGTCAAACCAAATTAATTTCCATATCCTTGTAAGTTATTCGATACCAGACCCAAGGGAACTCTTTCGGAAGCTGCAGAATCATGAATTGGAAGATTAAAATATATACAGATGACTGAGACATATTGTGCTCAGGTTGAAAACATACAAATCAAAAAGCCAAAAACATAAATTAATACTAGTAACCTCTCGTTGTGTATGCAAGAAGTATTCAGGTTTCATACAAAATATAGGCACAGTTACATAAGATAAGTAGAAAAATAATTTTTGATACATTTCTTTCTTTCAAGCATCTCATACATAGTAAAATTTCTTCTGCAACATACTTTCAACCTAAACTACCCAACAATGCATCTCATTCATAGTAAAATTGCTTCTGTAACATACTTCCAACCTAAACTACCCAACAATGCATCAAAGTCATTTTTAAAGCAAGATTGATTAAAATTCAAAGTAAAGTGAATTTTTTTATATGAAGAATGATGTGAGAATTAGTTATTACATAATAAAAAAAATCAAATGAAAAAAACTCTCACATTGTCCAGATGTACTAACTTTAATTAAAAACGCATTCATTTAAAAATCAAACATCCGCTAAGAAACAAACTAGATCTTTCATTCATCATCGAGCAATCGAGCAAACAAATCTCCCCTTCGTCGTCGAGCAGTTAAGCAAACAGGTGCCACTCCTTCGTTGCACGAGCAGCCGAGCAGAGTAGGTACAACTCCTTCCTCGTCGCGAGCAGTGGAGTAGAGTAGGTGCCATTCCTCTATCATCAAGAGCAGTCGCCTCTCTCATCTCTCGTGCTGTCCTTCGAGGGTGGATGGGGTTAAGTCTGCGAGAGTGTGAGTTGTGAGGAGAAGGAGAAATCAGGACAAATTATAGAGGTATATATAAAAGTGCGGTTTGGTTTGGTTCGGTGTAGTTTTATCATAAAAACCGCACACCAAGCCGAACCGAGCTTATTTTTAACTGATACAACCAAATTGAACCGCTAGAAGTGTAAAAATCGGCCGAACCGCATCGGTTTGGTCTGATTCAGGTGGTCTAGTCGGTTTTCCTGATTTTACTTACACCCCTACGACAAGGTGCTCACTGAGGACCAACATGCCTTTATGCAAGGGAAGCAAATTTTAGACACCTTCTTGATCGCCAATGAATGTATTGATGTACGAGTTAAGAGTAATTTGTCAGGGATCATTTGTAAACTTGACATTGAGAAAGCGTATGACCATGTCAGTTGGTTTTTTTTTTAAGTTTTGGAGAGAATGGGCCTAGGGAGAAATGGAGGGGAGGGATGAAAGCTTGCTTCTCCGCTTCAAAATATTTTGTTATCACTAATGAGACTCTCAAAGGTTTTTTCCCCCTTCGCGAGGTTTAAGACATGGGGATCCCCTTTGTCCATTGCTCTTCATCTTGATCATGGTCATTCTTAGTCATTTCTTCCATAAAGCAACAAATAGCAATCTAATTTCAGGCTTTCCCATGGGGAGGGATGTTATGAGGATGTTGACCGTCTCGCATATACTGTTGCCTATGACATTATTGTTTTTTTGTTATGATAGGCCTAGAAAGTTATTAACTCTTAGAGACATTCTTTTATTGTTTGAGGTGGTATCTGGTCTTAAAATCAATTTCAACAAAAGTGAGATTATCAAGGTTGGTAACAAACCTCAAATTAGACAGTTTAAGCTATATTGTCAATTGCAATGTGCAAGCTTTCTCCTTAATTACCTTGGGTTGCTTTTGGGAGCCCCCCCAAAAAGTAAGAGTTTTTGGGACCTGATTGTGGGAAAGATTAATTCTAGATTGGCATCTTGGAAAGGGCATTACTTATCAAAAGGGGGTAGGATCACTTTGATTAAAAGATTTTTATCAAACTTGCCCATTTACTACCTCTCTTTCCTGCCCATCCAGACATCGATGGCTACTACTTTAGAAAAGAAGATGAGGGACTTTATGTGGAATGGTTTTAGATGATGATAAGAATATCCATTTGATTTCGTGGTCTAAAATTTGTCATCCCCTAGAGCGTGGTGGTTTAGGGATCAGAAATGTTATGGCGTTTAATGAGACCCTCCTTGCAAAATGGTTATGGAGATACGCTCAAGAGCAACAGAGTCTTTTGAGGAGGATCATTGTAGCCAACACGGAGGAAAACTTGAGGAGCTGGGTTTCCTTCGCTGAATAGTTGGGATGCATTTTCTAAACATATCCGTTTATGCTCTTTGGCGTTACATTTGAAAGAGTTGGGATGCATTTTCTAAACATATCCTAATCAAGATAGGAGATGGTATGGAGGTCAGATTTTGGCTTGATCCCTAGTGTTCTAATATCCCTTTGGCTGATTCATATCGGGTAATCTATAATCTGGCTGTGGACAAAAATGCTTTGGTCGGGGACTACTTGGACCAATCCAGGTAAAAAATTAGTTGAAACGTGTTGCTTAGGAGACATGTTAATGACTGGGAGATTCAGAATCTCCAAAACTTGATGAGTGAAATCTATGCTTATCAGATCAATGGAGGAGAGGATGATTATATCTAGTGGAATATTAAGGGTGGTCCGTTGTTTTCAGTTAAAAAGCTTCTTTAAGCTGTTGATTTCCGGGGAGGCAGAGGGGATGGTGTTCCCGTGGAAGAGCATTTAGAGGGGTCAATCTGAAGATTGCTTTTCTTCTTTGGAGTTCAGTGTGGGATGCTAATCTTACTTTAGATAACTTACAGAATATGGGCTTTTCTTTTGCTAATAAATGTGTTTTTTTTTTGTAAAAGAAGTTTGAAGAATCCAATTCTCATAACTTCCTTCATTGCTCATTCTCTTAGAAGCTTTGGGGATATTTTTTTGAATAGTTTGTGTATTAAGTGGACTAATCCTTTTTCAGTCAAGGATTTTATTTTGTGTTGGAGATCTCTCAATAGTAGTTTGTGGATTATATTTTTTGGGAAGCTATTCCTTAGGGACTTTTTTAGGTGATTTGGTGTGAAAGAAACCTTAAGAGTGTTTGAAAGAATAGAAAATTCAATTTGTAAAGTTTTTTTTACAGTTTGTTAGCCTTTTGAAATAGTGACTGGGTAGCTTATTTCCCACATTAATTTTTTAGAACAATTTGGTGAATAGCTTGCTCACACTCTTTTTAGATCTGTGAGGTTATGTTATACTTATTTTGTCTCGGGGTTTCTTCTATTATTTATTTATCAAAAAAATATTAGTTGCTAATTTAATAGAAAATTTATTAAATTTAAATCAATTTACTAAATTAATTTTTTGTAGAAACTACTATATTTGATGTTTTTTAAAATATATGATAAAATTATATTTGTATAAATATTATCAATTCTATTTAATTTTCGTGTTTAAAGTTGCCCCGTTAAAAATTTTCCTAGCTACCTCGCTTTGCTTGAGCCCACTTTGGGGGCGATTCACTAGAGAATTGTCTCATGGTATTGTACGAGGATTAATGAGTTGTCCGCTTACATCAGCTACTTTAAATTTCTCAAGCCAATCAAATGTAGACAAATGGACGATCTGCATAGATAACAAGCTCAGAGAAGAATGACTATTGGATAAATTAAAAGGCTAGGATGATCTAAAGAAGACAGCTGAAGGCCAAGTTGTGCTAGTAAAAAAAACACTTTCTCTATATACCATTATCCCCTATTTTCTCGCTATAAACGATTGTTGAAGACTTGATTTACTCTTGACAGTTTAGATGCCAACTTCAGCCTCTAAATAAAGACTTTTGTAATTTGAAAACTCAAGTAAATACAAGCCTTTACACTTTTCAGTATTAGTTATATTTATACTATAAAATTCCTTTACATGTATCTCAAACCATCTACAACTTTTTCACTACAACATTATCAGAGTCGAATCATATTCACACTGCATGATAGGGAATCATAAACTATTTTAGCATCAATAGATGACTATAAATTATTTGAACCAAATGATATAATAGTTGAGTAAGACTTAACCATATTTATCGGTAAAATTAACCGTCGCAATAGACTACAGCTCTTCTTCTTAAGATTGGTTACAAAAACTGACAAAAAAAAAACAATGCAATAGACTGAATTCTTGTACTGATTCCATTCAAAGCAAAAGATAAGTGTACGTCCCGTTGTCGTTTGACACATAAATTATCTACCGAAATACTTTTTTTTTTCTTTCGCAGATAAAAAAAACAAGACGTGAGGTTTTTGTTAATTTGGGATTGACATCAAGTGTGCTTTTTAAAACAAACCTAATATATTCAAAATCACGACATTAAGTGTTGAATTATAGTTTTTTGTAACACTCTTTAAAAAAAGGTTATTTCAACGACATGAAATACTTCATAATGGGGTTTATCTCCCATGCCGGAATTTTTTTTCTCGGTATTCATATCGGTATTAATCCTGACAATTGGATATGACCAAGTTAATCCTAACCTTAGATTCCCTAAAGAGTGAGTTACCGATTAGTTAGGTAACCCACACCCATTTCACATTTTCTTTGTCTTTTCAACTCAAACCCTAGGCAAAAACCAAACTCTCATTTCTACCTCTCTCTCCCTCCCCACAGTCGTCATCTCCCTCAAGGAAGCACCCGAAGCTCAAATTCAGACTCACCGTCTCAATTGTGCTCTCTCTCTCTCTCTCTCTTTCATGTTGTGCTCTCTCCCCCTCGACGTTGACTCTCAGGCGAAGCTCGAGATTTAGGCCAAGTCCTACAAATCGAGTCCTTTTATGACTTGTAGGAGATTATGGTCGCGTCCTTCAGAAATCTCAGAAGTTTCCTCTTCTTTTTCGACTTCAACCCAAAAGCTAGGCCACGCTCACACTCTCTCTGGTGCGTACTGTCATGTTCCACGTGAAGCTCCCATTGAAGTTCCCTGAAGCTCGCGCAACTCCCCTGAAAACAGGCGAGCTCGATCCTAAGTTCACGATTTGGTTGTAGATCTAGAATTTTATGTGATTTTACTTAAATATTCTCTTATTTCTATTTTTTTCTAATTCGTGAAGCAAAGTTGGAATTTTCTGAGTTGTGTTGTATCTGAGATTTTGATGTTGATCTATGATTTTTTTTATCTTTTAGAAATTTTGTTGTTCAGAAGTATCTTAACCGGTGAAACAAGCCCCCTTGGAAAAAACATTGAGGTAATTTCTTTCGCTTCTTATGCTTTGTTTTTATTTGTTCTCAAGAAACAATTTTGTTTTGACTTTTTTGAGCTTCTCTCATATATTTATTCTGCTATCTCATACCAAGTGAGTAAAATATTATTATTAAGAAGATGCTTTGGTTGGTTTTAAGCTTAAGAAGGATTGGAAGAGAGATTGATGAAATGAGTTTGGTCTTGGTGACACACATAGATTTTTGAAGGATTATGTGATTAAGGTAAGAATTTTAGTTTATTGTATAATGTTAGCTTCTTTCACATATCAATTCCATTTTTCATAGTAAACAGATCTCAATAGTGATGTAGCTTTGAGGTCACTCGATTAATTTGGAAGATAAATGAAGAAACTCTTGGATTGAACTAAAAATTGTGTTTCAAAAAATTGCAGGGAAGATACGAAAATTTAAGGACTTCCCTTTGGCTAATCATTGTTAAAAATTTAATAACTTAAGTAGCAATCTAAATATGTGTAGATGTGTTAGCTTGTGTTCCTTTGTTTGGTTTTTTTACATACAAAAGAGTTGGTGGCTACAACCAAGTAGCCAACTTTACATGGTTTTGGGTTTAGCCTCACTGATCTGAATAAATAATCTCTGAGCAAATCAATGTGAGGACACGCAGATTATCTTTTAGTTTTTTAGATATGAGCTTCATACCACTTTATTTGTTATATGTATTGTCATCTCCCCACTTAATTGGTTTTCATGGACTTTTTAATTTTTCCATCATTCGATTACTGCTAATAGATATTGGGTAGTTTTAAATTTTTGTTATATGTAGTAACTATTAATTTCTAAATCTTCTTCTTGATCCTTCAATTTTTGCTTCACTTCTTTTTGTTCTTGACTGAGTGTTTATTCACCCTTATTTGAATGTGTTTGTATCAATATTCTTATTCTCCTTTATTATTTTTTATTTTGAATAATATTTTCTAATGTGGCTAATGTGACCTCAATCGTTATCGGAGAGACTAGGCCAGATCTGGACTATGTTAATAAGGAAATACAAAGTGAATTCCATCTGCAATTTCTAAATTCATTTACTTTCCTAGTTTGTTGTTCATACCTGAGGCAAAAGTCTTAAATCTAATATCCTTAAACTTGTTTTTACTGTTGTCATGTATTTGGTCTAGAAGTTGAGAAATTGTAGACTATTTTTGGGAAATGTAATTGTGTTAAGAGTTTATCTATTATGATTATTGATATTGTTTGTGATAGGTTGTTTTAATGATTTAGAGAGCCTATATTTGATCTAGATATAGAGTTGTAGGATAATTGAGATCTAGTTCTCCAGGATTGAGTCTATATCAGAACTATGTTTTGTTTTCTACTTGTTTTCTGCTTCTGATTTTCTAGTAGGTTGTGGCTAGCAGAATTATTTGTTCTTCTAGAAAGTTTATCTGGAACAATTGGGAGTTGATTCTTGTTGATTTGTATAGTTAGTGTGTTGGCCTTTGAACTATCTTGTTATATGTGAATTCAATACATTATATGTGAGATACAATTTTGTGGGCTGTGAATTCAATACATTCTTGAATCATGATTGCATATTCTTCCTCTACATCATCTCATTCTTAGTCCTTTTACCCTTCTCTGATCACATGCTTATGTTTGCTTCACATTCATAACTCGATCAAGGCTCAAGAATGGAGGGTTTCATACTCGTGGCTAGTTTTCAACGAAAAGATAAAAGTGAACTATGTATTCCTCTAGGATGCAACAATTGTTTCTAAGTAAATGATGTATCGATAGTAACCATTATAGCCAGATAAGTTTGAAATAATACAGAAAAACAAGAAAATGATTGTTTCCATTTATGATGTGCTGAAATAGATTGAAATTCATCATTTGTTTCTTCTGAGATAATTGTATCTCACTTCAAAACATACTGCCAGCCTGGGGAATCATGTAGGCATGGATGTTCATGAAATAAATACAATAAAGATGAATTACTGATGATTCTACTTTCGAATAAGTGTATAAAATTGGTTATTGTGAAAATGATTGAGTCATGGAAGTAAGTAGTTGTATGTTAAAAGTGTGTAAAAATGGCTAAATGTATCCAAACAAGTATATTAAAATGGATAAGTTAGGGAAAATAACTGAGTGTATGAAATGATTAAATGTGTGGAAATAACTTAGTGTCCGAAAATAATTAAGTACACTATAATGGTTAAATGTGAAAATAAATAAATTTGTGAGAATGACTAAGTGTAAGAAAATTGTTAAGTGTGTAAAAATGATCAAAAGTGTGAATATAGCCAAATGTGTAAAATGACCAAGTGTATGAAAATATAAAAATGACTAAGTATATATGAAAATGCCTAAGTGTATGAAAATATGGCTAAGTGCATGAAAATAGCTAAGTGTGTGTGACTAAGTTATAAAATGACTGGGTGTAGAACAAAAACCGCTAGTATAGACCTAAAAACCACCGCAATTGATAAGATTATAAATTGAAAAAGTAATAGACGAGTGTGTGAAAATGACTAGCATATGGAATGACTATACGTGTGAGAATAAATAAGTGTGTGTACATGATTAAGTATATGAAAAATGTGTAAAAGTGTCCCAATACACTATGGATCTCACTGTGAAAAATTGCTAAGTGCATGTGGCTAAGTTGTAAAAATGGCCAAGTGTATATGACAATGCCTAAGTGCAGAAAATCTGGTTAAGTGACAAAACAAATACATAAAATGGATAAAGGGTTAGAAAATTTTACTAAGTGAATGAAAATTGTAGTGTGTATGAAAATGACAAAGTTCATGGGATAATATATGAAAATGTGTAAAAATGACCAAGTGTGTGAATATAGTTAAGTTCATGAAAACGACTAAGCGTGTAAAATGACTAAATATATAAAAATGTGTGAATCTTTGAAAAGAAAAAAGTGTGACAATTGTTAAGTGTGTGAAAATGTCTGTATATGAAAATTACTAAATGTGTATAATGATTAAGTGTTTAAAAATGATGAAGTGTATGACTAAGTGACAAAACAAAGGGTTAAAAAGTTACTAAAATTTCTAAGTGAAAATGTCTGTATATGAAATGATCAAGTGTAAAAACAACCGCCGGTATAGAAATGAAAAACAGCCGGTATAGAAAAACAACCACTGGTAAACACTAAAAAACCACCACAATATATACTATAAAATCACCAGTAAAGATACAAAACCGTCGGTATAGATCCAACTAAGAACATGGCGATTACGCCCCACTCGCTGCCTGCAGGTTGCGTTTGAGTCTCAAACGTCAGACACACAGCCGTTTGCCTCGTGTCATTGGGACATGAGCCAAACGCCCGTTACTATGGCGTTTGGGGATCAAACGTGTCCAGCGGGCCCCAAACACAAGTCATTGCTAGCGAATAGCCTACTATGACTAGCGTTTGGGGCCTGCTGGTCGCATTTGGTCTCCAAACGTCAAACACACAGGCGTTTGGTCTCAATACTCCCTATTATGCATAAAAAGCCTGGATGGATAAATAAAAATATGTTTAGAAGTTTAAAATGTTTGGATAAATTGACGGTTTTCCAGTGCAAGACGAGCCATAGTATAAGGGGTGAATCTACTCTTCGTAGAATTCAATTGGATAGATTTATATTTCACGTGAAAAATTAATAATTCTTGGAGGGGTTCACCAAAATTGACTTAGTATTTTGGTGTTCACCAATTTCGTAGTGGGGTACAAAAGGAATCTTGAGGAGTTCACCAAAATATTTCACGTACAAAATTAATAATTCTTGGAGGGGTTCACCAAAATATTTCACGTACAAAAATACTTGAGGTGTTTACCAAAATTTAAAAATTAATGTTCTTCGAGATGTTCTTCTAAAAGGTAGTAGGGTTCACCATAAATCTAAAGGTGTTCACCTCTAACCTATGAGGTTATACATGTTCGTTAAATACTGAAAAATTATGAATCAATAAATGTAAGACATAAGAGTGTGTAAATGATAAATGTAAGACATAATTGTATGAAGAGAGAAAGAGATATATAATTTAGATCCATATATAATTTTACTACATACTTATTGATTTTGATTTTATACATGAACCGGGATTTAGGAACATGTTCGTTAAATTGGGAAAAAATTATTTTACTTGATACTTGTAAAATCACAATAACAGAATCAAGAATACATTACTAAAATGACAACAACATAATCAAGAATTCATTACTAAATTCAAATCTAATTTAAAAATATAAGTGAAGGTACTTAATGTTCGCATTAAAAAATCGAGAATCTTGATAATTTTGTTTGCGATTCGTGTAATATACCCTAATCAATTTTAAAAAATCAAATTTGTTGAAGAACCGCAGTAAAAAGGTCCTAAAGACCATTGTATTGATGCAAAACCGCAAAAAAAAAACAACAAAACCGCCAAATATGAAAAAATTGCTAGGAACCGCCGACCTTAAGGGTTATACATTTTTGTCAAACTGATGAATAGGATTTATCGACCATCATAACATCACGACATATAATTATATTTGGTGAAAACATGTATCTCTCGGTACTTGTCAAAAAGCACAACAACATTATCAATGACATCGTTTATCGAGTTTATGATGAAGTGTTCAACTATTTCAGAAATCTTTAATTAATTCAATCTAATTTCACACAGTAAGTGAGTATCATGAATGTTTGCGTTGAAATAATGAGTTTTTCTTTTTTTATGAATGATTTTCTTGATGTACGGTAAATAATTATAAAAAATATCAATTTTACGGTTGATTGTGAAGAATGACGATTAGAACCATATAAATGGCGATTAGGTCCAAAAAATTGGCAATTGAGAGGGACACTAACGATCGCCTATTTATGCATGATGTTTAGGAATGTAAG
Source organism: Datisca glomerata (assembly GCA_003255025.1). Taxonomy (NCBI): domain Eukaryota; kingdom Viridiplantae; phylum Streptophyta; class Magnoliopsida; order Cucurbitales; family Datiscaceae; genus Datisca; species Datisca glomerata. The sequence continues at coordinate 225,740 of QANY01003934.1, forward strand.
AGGTGATTGGGGACATAAAACTAGCATTTGGCTTTGTTGATGCGATTAGCACGTTCAAGATGGTGTTTAGGGACTAAAAATAGATGATTTGCTTATTTGGTATGACGATTAGGTTTTACGTATTTGTTGAACTCCACAACGTAATTGGTGAACCCTAGTACGTATTTGGTGAACCTCTCAAAAGTATTATGAACTCTACTACGTAACTGGTGAACCCTAGTACGTAATTGGCGAACACCAGTAAGTATTTGGTGAAAGACCGCCGTAAAAAAGTCCTAAAAATCATTGTATTGATGCAAAACCGCAAAAAATAACAAAACTGGCAAATATGAAAAAATTGCCAGGAACCGCAATCTTAAGGGTTATACGTTTTTGTCAAACTGATGAATAGGATTTATCGATCATCATAACATCAGGACATATAATTATATTTGGTGAAAGAGGTGATTGGGGACATAAAACTAGCATTTGGCTTTGTTGATGCGATTAGCACGTTCAAGATGGTGTTTAGGGACTAAAAGTAGATAATTTTCCTATTTGGTATGACGATTAGGTTTTACGTATTTGGTGAACTCCACAACGTAATTGGTGAACCCTAGTACGTATTTGGTGAACATTTCCAAAAAGTGTTATGAACTCCACTACATAATTGGTGAACCGTAATACATAATTGGTGAACACCAGTAAGTATTTGGAGAATCTCTCTAAGAATTGTTAATTTATACGTACTTGGTGAACCCCACAACGTAATTGGCGAACCCATGTTCGTATTAGGGATGTTCACGGTACAGTTCAGTCAGTTTTTGGCGAAAAACCAAACCAAACCAAAGCTTCGGTTCGACGATAAAAATTGAACTGAACTGTTCATGCTAAAAGAACCAAACCGAACCAAACCGTGAGTTTCGATTGAGTTTGGTTCGGTATTATTAATTAAAACTAATTTTGAAATGATATTATTGAAAACATATATATATATAATTAAAGTGTTATTTCGGTTCGGTTTGGTTCAATTTTATAAGAAATTATATATAAAAAATAAAAAAATAATATAAATTTAATGTTTTGGGTCGGGTCGGAAAACCACCAGAATCCCGAGCTGAATACATATAATGAACCAAGCGAACCAGTCATTTTTCGGTTCTGTTCAAAATTTGAACACTCCTACTACGTATTTGGTGAACCCCTTCAAGAATTATTATTTTATACGTAGTTAGTGAACCCCTTCAAGAATTATTAATTTGTACGTATTTGGTGTATCTTACTACATAATTAGTGAACTACAATACGTAATTAATGAACCATAGTATATATTTGGTGAACCTAAAAAAAACTCGTTACCTGCTGGATTTTGTGTGGCTATGATTGCTCTAAAAGCAGTCTATGGGCCATAATTTCCTAGTATTGTAAATTTTTCCCTTAGTAGTGTTGTATATGTTGCATTATATATTCTCATAATCATTACATTTCATACAAAATATTATCTTAGAAAATGCTTTGTTGTATTATAAATTCTCATAATCATTACATTTCATAAAAAATACTATCACAGAAAATGCTTTGTTGTCACGAGTCGTGCATGTTGATGCAAAAAATATGTCAGCATTGATTGTCGAGAGGAGCAGAACGTGTCAATCCGTAATTCATCCAGAGGTCTGTAAAAATGAATAACGATCGTGAAAGCAGTAGGCCGGGCACCAAGGGTGCCCCTCCTACCCCACTCTGACGATCAAGTTAGTAGAGTGTTTAAAAAGTATTAGCAGTGTGGAGAATTGCTTCCCATTAAATAAGGATCATCATATATTTATAATGATTTTTTATATCAATTAAACGTCCCATTTCAATGTAGTTTCCTCCTGGATCTGATAAGAATAAAGATATTCTCTAAATCAGGATATTTTGGTTATCATCTTATCTTCTTTAACAACCATTGAGATCACCTTATAGTGGTATTGCGTACCTATCTTTTTCTTGTTTTACTGATTACCATATTTTTTGTTGTGTCGAATAAATGATCTCGGCTATTTTGAGTAGCCATGATCCTAGGTATGAGAGGACCTCATTCATCCACGTGACTTCAGAGTGTAAGCGTAGGTGGGGTCATGTCTATCACCTCGATCGTGGCCTCAGTCATCATGGTGACCTCAATCAAGAAAGAGTCATTGGTTTGGATTTAATGCGGGCCTCCGTTGGAATGAGAACATTGGGCTTTGTTTGAAAATATTATTGAGTGGGCCTTAACCCATGTGTTTTTTCTCCCTTACAGTTTGCCCCCACTTCTTGAGTTTAGAGCAAAGTGATATAGTCAAGAAGCATGTTCTGGAGGAAGCCATGAGCTTTTACCCAAGACTATGTCTGCATTTAATCGAGTGTCAAACATATGTTATTGCGTTGTGGTCACCAAGCAGTGGAGTTTGTGCCCAACTATCTAAGTATTTGATGATGGTTCACGATGACGTCTTAGAGCATATTGTGTCTGAGTCAGTTTTTCATCAATTTACTCTTGGTGAAAAGGTTGTCATCTTAATAAATATTGGACTTTTTCATGTAACGATGTTTGTGACTGTGTCGAGACCTAAATTTCTATGGTTTAGGTTTGTCCGAGTTACTCCGAGTAATCATCAAGATTGACTCCGTATGATTTTCATCTGACGAATAGGCAGCTTAAGTTAGATCGACGATCATCACAACTAAATTTTTACGCCTTCGTCCGAACGTACAATATGGGTTGTGTTAAGTTTGAATTCCTTTGATCTGATGTAGGCGATAAGACGGCCAGTCCATTGGGATTGCTGCACTATGAGGTTGGCTTAATGCTGTGAAGTTATAAGGTCTTTTCAAGGATATGGGCTTTCTGAAATCCTACGTTGCATTCTCATATTTATCCATGCTTAACTATGTATCTGGTACATTACTTTGATATCGCATGTCCCGTGACGGATGATGGAGTTATTACAGTCAATGGCATGCATCCTGAGGGTTCTTCTTGCCACCCAGAGTTACATTTCAGAAATTCAGTCGTGGTTGTGAACCAGAGGTTTTGATGCTTTGGTTGTTGACTCTTTCTCGTAACTTAATGTCTAACTTATTTTGTCTGTCCAATTCATATAGTTATTTGGTTGTCTAGGTCGTCCATTGCTTTATCCGAAATTTATAGTGATTTTGTAAAGTAGATTGGTACAATGAGTGAGTAGGAGGACTCAACGGTTGTGGCCTTTATCGAGGTCTTTCATTTGAGCATCTCGTATGCTCGGGTGCCACGAGATTCTACTGTGGTCCTTTTATCTTATGCATGATCTTTTCTCCTAGTCATTTTAGGTGAATAGAAGGCATCGACGACTGTGGCCTTTATCGAGGTCTTTAATCCGAGCATCTCGTGTGCTCGAGTGGCACAAGATTTTACCGTGGTCCTTTTGCCCTATGCAGGGTCTTTTCTCCTAGTCATCTTATGTGAGTAGGAGGCCTTGGTGGCCAATGCTTTTATCGAGGTCTTTCATCTGAGCATCTCGTGTGCTCGGGTGCCACGAGATTCTATCGTTGTCCTTTTACCCTATGTATGGTCTTTTCTCCTAGTCATCACAAGTGATAAGGAGACCCCGTTAGGCCGTCGCCTTGGGTGAGGTCTTTCGTCTGAGAGTTCCATGATCTCGGGTGCCACGAAGTATTACCGTGGTTTTTTTACCCTATGTAGGGTCTTTCTCCATATCATCTGAAGTGATAAGGAGGCCTCATTTAGCCATGGTATTAGGCGAGGTCTTCCATCTGAGGGTTCCAAGACTTCGGGTGCCACGAAATATTACTATGATCATTTCACCTTATGTAGGGTCTTTCTCCAGATCATCTCAACTGATAAGGAGGTCTCACCTAGCCGTGGCATTTCGTGAGGTCTTCCATCCGATGTTTCCATGACCTCATGCACCAGTAAATATTATTGTGTTCTTTTTGCCCTATGTAGGATCTTTCTCCATATCATCTTAAGTGATAAGGAGGCCTCGTTAGGCCGTCGCCTTGGGTGAGGTCTTTCATTTGAGAGTTCCATGACCTCGTGCCTTTATTAATCGTGTCATATTCATTGACATCTTCTGTACGGCATGACCCCCCCCCCCATTATCTTGGAATGGTGTCATCTCCACCATAAAGTCAACTAGTACTTTAGCATTGATTGTTATCTGAAGTCATATCTGATGTCGATCTCGCCCAACTCTAGAGAAGTCATCCATGAGACTAAGCATCTTGTGCCCTAATGTAGCGTCAACCAACTGATATATTTTACGAAAGAGGGAAGTTGTCTTTCAGACACACTTTATTCATGTTAATGAAGTCTATATATAACCTCCACTTTTTGTTCTTCTTCTTTACACCACCACGTTGGCCAACCAATACAGGCAGTGGACCTCTCAGGTCTAGAAAATTTGCTTGATATCTTCCATGAGCACTTGTATGATCTGTGACTTTTAGGGTCTTGATAATCATGCTTGCTCTCTCGTGGAAGCATTTGCGTAATTTGTGCCTCTCGGATCTTGATAATTATGCTCGCTCTCTCATGAGAAGAATTTTTTTTTAACTGCACTCATACATTCCTAGGGGATTTGCGTCATACTTTTTATTTCTAGTTTCCTTTCCCCCACTGCGTGGGCCCAAGCGGTTCATAGACTTCATGTTGAGGTGTCGTGGTGGTATAGATAGACTTCATGCTGAGGTGTCGTGGTGATATAGATTTTGAGACCTTATATTATGTCCTAGGATCTCGTCGCTTATAATAGACTCATGCTTAATATTATACTGAATTAAAGTACTTTTAAAAATATTTTTTAAAAGAATAATATGACTGAGCATGAACAATAAATAACGTACCTAAAAAATTTAATGGAGATCATCGATGAGACTCTTGATTTTGAGAGAATATAAAAAATTCTGGATAATACAGGATCTGGGTTATATGGTCTACGTCTGAATCCCTAAACTCACTCATGTCCGAGATGTTAAATAATATTGATGCAAATAAATGCATTACTCTTCTCACACTAAGAACATATCAAATAGTGTAAATTAATCAAGGTGAATTTTTCAAAATAATGATAAACATAATAAACGACACAAATAATGCGCAAATAATTCTTCCCTTAAATGGTGCCTTTTTTCTGTCTCTTTTGTTCATTCAGAACAAGACAACATTGGACTTAAGGAGCTGATTAGGACATCTGAAGAAGGGAATAAGTGATGGGCCACTTGAGGAAGAAAACAAGCGCTAGGCCTGTGGAGAGGCGCTGAGGCCTGGGCTGCCATCAGGCTTCATGAGGCGCTACAGTTTGGGCTGCCACTAGGCTTCATTAGGAGGTGAGGCTCGTGCATAAGGGCCCATGACGCTTGGCTTCTTGCGGCAGAAGTTGGCTTTCACGAGTCGCGCCTGGAGCAAACGTGGGTCGAGCCCGGGCTCCTCGCATGAACTCTCCTTTGGACCTTTTTGAGCTCTCTCATGGGCTTCTCTTGTGGAGCGCTCTCTTGGCTCCTTGTGAGTTCTCTCATGGACTCCTTTACATTGAGCACGGGCTGGAGCTCTCGTGGGCTATTTATTGGAAATGTTCTGGGTAGGTGCCTATTGGAAACGACGATGCTCGACATTGGCTGTGTGAGCACCAATGTTGATGATGTCAGCAACGACAATGACCACCACAATTCTCCAAATTTAATCGCCGATCAAAGCATTGATTTTATTTTATTTTTATAATTCTTTAACTCGTTCTACATTGTTTCATTGTTGTGGCGAGGTCGCGAAAGTGGATAAATTTTGAATATGGGAGATTTGTGTTCCTACAGACAGCGTCAAGTTGTTGATGTGAAAAATATGTCAGCATCGATTGTCGAGAGTATTTTCACGCGTCGCTCAGTGATTCATCAAGGGGTCTGCAAAAATTAAGAACGATCATGAAAAGCAGTAGGCAGGGCATCAGGGGTTCCCCACCTACCTTACTCCGGCGATCAAGTCAGTAGAATGTTTAAATAATATTAAGAGTTAGCAGTGTGGAGAATTACTTCCCATTACATGAGGATCATCATATATTTATAATGGTTTTCTATATCAGTCAAACATTCTGGTTCAATGTATCTTCCTATTTGATCTGGTAAGAATGAAGATATTTAATGAGAATATTTCCAAAATCAGGATATTTTGGTTATAAACTTATCCTCTTCAACAACTCTTGTTAACCTATCATTTTTCTTATATGACTGATTATCATATTTTTGTTGTGTCGGAGAAATGATTTTGGCTATCATGAGTATCTATGATCCTGAGTATGAGAGGACATCGGTCATCCACGTGACCTTAGAGTGTAAGCATAGGTAGGGTCGTAACCATCACCTCGGTCGTAGAGGGTGCCTCAGTCATCATGATAACCTCGATCAAAAAAGAGTCATTGGGTTGGACTTAATGCGGGCCCTCCTTTGGAATGAGAGTATTGAGTCTTTCTCATAAATATCATTTAATGTGCCTTAACCCATGTATTTTTTCTCCCCTATGAGGCACAAACACAATCCACGTGATACAACATTATTGGATATAATAAAAAATTATCCAATAAAGTTTAGTCACGTGAGTTGTGCTGGGTGCACGTGCACGACTTATGACAAATAATACTGTTCTATTATCTTGTCAAATTAGTCCATCACATCTTTATTAACAGAATATAGTTTCCAGTTCTATGAAGTATATTCTTAGTTCAATTGTTCCTTTATAAACCAGCTTTGAGAATTCTGTTGGATAACTCGAAGGGATCGTATATTTTTTTTCTTTTATTGAATTTGCCAAAAGAGGAGGAAAAGAAGTTGGTGGTTAACGGGCGATCATCAAGAATATGTTATTTAAAATAAATAAAAAATGATTAAGGATGAAAGAAAAATGAAAAATAGCCACCCAAATTTGAAGAAAAGAAAAAATCTCGCTCCACGCGCGTCAGTGAAGTTTTAAATTTTTGTCCGCAAAATTTATATAATATATGGGAGAACTGTAAAAATGGCCCATTTCCTAGCTGAAATTACAAAAATGTCCAGAAATTTGTTTGCAAAAATGACCGAAATATGGTAAATAATATACTTACCACCGTCTAATTTTGGTACATAAATCATTTAGCACGGTCCTTTACGACCATTTTTGTAAATAAAAAAATTTTCGGTCATTTTTGTAACTCCTCCCCAAAAACTTGTATTTTCTTACTATTTTTTCTAATATATACCGTACATATAAAATATATTGCAAAAATTATACATGCATAAATAATATATGCCAAATGTCTAATATAAACTACTAAAATTAGGAAAAGTGACGCGTGTCAAAGTTCATTTTTTTCAAAGACCATGTCATTTGTTACATCTTATGTTTTTAACATTTGTGAACATTTTGTATGAATTTTTTTAAAGTTGGTTATCTAATAACATTACCAGTGGTTAACTGGGATTTTTCAGTTGGGCCTGTTTACAATCCTTAGCCCATTACTGAAAACGAATGAGCCGTGATCGAAAATACAAAAACCGGGAGTTGAACCCGACGTGAATCGAACACGCAACCTTCTGATCTGGAGTCAGACGCGCTACCATTGCGCCACGGATCCATTGGTGATTGTTATGTAACAATATTAGTAATTCTCGATAAAAAATTTAAACTAACCAGCTGTCCATCAGGATTGAAATTCGCGTGTTGGTTAAATGTATCATACATTTTAGCTCTTTATTTTTACTTTTTCAACTCAACTCTTCTCGGTCGCTAAAGACCTGAATGACATAACGTGTCACATCTTTCATTGTTTAGCAGATAGAAAAACTCGTTCTCATTAGAACCTTACAGTTATGTTTGAGCAGATTATGTCTCAAATAGGAAAAAACAATTGTTTGTGCAAGTTATATGGAGGTTGGGTCTGTTAGAGAATAGCTTGTTAAGATCTCAAGAATTTTTGTTGAAACATCAAAAAAATAAAAAATTAATGGAAGTATTTATGAATTAATGATGATAGATCATTTTGTAGAACTTAGCAGTTGGCCTTCCAAATTCACACAATTATTAAAGAAAAAGTTCATTTTTTATTATGTCTTTATTTTCTCTTTAATGATAAAATATTGGAGAGAATAAGATATTTTTCTTATTGCGTGATATGGTGACCGTAGCCATATATAGACAATAATCATGTTGTCTTTGGGTATGTTTATTTTAACCCATTATAAAAATTAAAATTACCCTTGATTCTCTACATATTAAAAGCTCACATTCTATCAGATATATTAAAACTCAAATTAAAAACTTATCAGCTCACTTGCAAGACATAATTATTCAAATAATTACACTAAATAGATAACTTTTGTAAACCTCACTTTAAAAAATATTAGATTTTTTTTTAACTTTAGAGTGATAGATAACTTTTGGTGCCCCATCATCAATCATTTATCGATAAAAAATTAAAGAGACAATATTACTCTTATTTTATTTTTGGGTTAATTATAACAGGCCCCCGACCTTTGGCGGATATACTAAAACCCCACATTACCTTTAAAATCAAGCATAAAACCCTCTCACTTTTAAATGTCTTTCAACAATGCATCCTACCATGACTTCCGTCTAAAAACCTGAAGGAAGTCAAAACACGTGACTTACACGGGCTCTCCCCCACCAACCCACTTTCGATGTGTAACTTAACACCGACAATGGGGTAAATTAACACTTCATTGCCAAGTGTAAGTCATCAACGAGCTTTCCCCACCAACCCACTTTCGGTGGGGAAAAGAGACCCTTCGTGTACTCTATCATTCATGAAGGGTTTTCTTTGAAATTCTCTCCCTTCATTAAGGTACCCTTCGTATATTGAGAATCTTTTGTGTATTGAGAAATCTTCGTGGACTGAGAAACCTTTGAAATTCTTCATCTTCTTCGATGGTGGTGCGCAGAAGAAGAGGTGGAAAAGGCCATCGTCGTGGACAAGGATGAGGCCGTGGACGAGACAGTGAGGGTCTCTAAGCTCGAAGTCTTGAGAGTGAAGGTAAATGGTTTTGCAATCTATTTCTCTACTTTTATACTATTTTCAAAAAGAGTGGTCCCTAATTTTTTACTAATTTGTCTTGGGATGTGTAGTCTGATTTAGGGTTTCATAATCTAGTTTAGGGTTTTGCATTCTAGTTTAGGGTTTGACCGTACACTAATTAAGGTTTTATTATTTTATTTGTAGTATTATATTCTAAGTTGGTGTATTTGTAGTGTATTCTATATTGTTTTTCTATGCTCTTTATATTGTAGTGTATTATGAGATTAAATACTGTAGTGATCAAATATTGTCTTCCATACTGAGATTCTGAGATTACATAGTGTAGTGTACCATTAGATTTATTTGCATATTGTTTTGATAGGCTGAGATTGCATACTGTCTTTCAGACTAAGATTTTGAAATTGCTTACTGTAGTGTATTCTGAGATGTATTTGCATGTTGTTGTCTGTAGTGTATTCAAGTGATTCTGATGATCCTGATTTTACTGAGACCGTGTCAGATGATGGTTGATAGTTCGTAAATTATACATTTCTTTTATTATTATTTCTCCGGTATTTATTCTGTTAATCATGTTTTGTGGGAGGATCTTACTTAATTTTCATTTTATGGTTCTGGGACAGGAAAGAAGCAAAAATAAAGGTAAAAGATTTGATTTTGTTGATGCTGGGTTATAAAGGAATTCTGCCACTTTGTTGGTACATTAGTCGTGGGCAAGGCTTGTTTGCTGCCTACGAATTAAAAAGAACGACATATCAGATTTTGATTTTGTTTAAATTTGAAAAACTTCCTATCTATTTTGGAAGTTATTGTTGGGCCAATCAGGGAAGTCAAATTTGAGGAGGAATGATCTATAATAGGGATACAGTTATCTTTTCCTATTTTATCTAGGTTTAGGAGTTTATCAAGGGATATATATATTTTGTTTTGGGGTCGGTTAAGGGGGGACTTCTCGATTATCTTGAAAATTTTATTTGTTTTTCCTTGGCAATTATTATTCAAACCTGGAACTACTATTTACTCAATTATGAGTAGCTAGATCTCTTATCCAGTCACATGTTAATTGAAGATTGGTATTTAAAGGATTGTGAGATCTGAATTTATTTTTATTCTTTTATTATTTTTATGTTTGTGCAATTCTATACTTCATATTATTAGTGTTGATTTAGTTTTTTGCAAAAATGGCCAGTTGCATGAATTAAATAACACTATACAGCCAATTAGAAATTCATATCCATAGTCGTATGACTTTCCAATATTATGGAAAAAGGAATCCTCAGAAAATATCTTAGGATTGTGGAATCTAACTTAAATAAACACCCGTTTTGGTGTTTATTGGTTAGAATCAGGTTTCTCTAGTTTCTAATGCTATTGATAAATTAAAATCTAAGAATTTCTCTAGGTTTATTTATTAGTTAGAGAATAGTTAATCCGCTCAACCGAATTATTCTACGATTTAAGGAAAAATTGATTATACAAGACTGACCGATAATTATAACTGATTCATTTAATTAATAAAAATAATTCTTCGCTTCAATGATCAATTCACCAATCTGAAAATTAAACCTTTGGCTAGATACTTTGATAAATTGATTTTCTCTTTGATTGACTTAATTCTGTTAGTTTAATTTAATTTAGTTTATTATCATTGATTTTTATAATTTCTAAAATCCTTTTGATTAGATGGTTTAATCCTTGGTTAGAGAAGAATTGAAATCATCCATTTCCTTGAGGAGACGATCTTACTCACCATTACTGCAATATATCTACTTTAGGACTGAGTTAGTTTTTTTGTGGATTCGACACCCATCAATGGTTAAGCAACTGATGATGAGTTGTTTGAGTCAATGGTTGAACCAGAAATAGAACATAGTTTTACTTATACTGATTTTAATGTAGTTGAAACTGAGGAGGACAACTCAGATGAATTAAAAAGTTTGGATAGTGAGTAAGATAGAGATGGTGTAAGGTGTAGGAATAGACCTAGGAATCTTGAGTTTTTTCCCGAAACGAATATGAGAGATGTTCAATTCAAATGGGGCATGTTATTGGGTCTGCAACTGAGTTTAGGAAGGCTGTAAAGGAATACTCTATTAAGAGTGGTAGGGTTCTAAGATTTGTGAAGAATGATAGGGACAAGATTAGGGCTGCTTGTTCTAATGGGTGTCCATGGTTTGTCCATAATTACAGTAGGACATTTGGGAATAGATTCGCCAATTCAAATTGGTATTCACAACAATATATGAGGTTGTTGAGAAATGCACCTCACATGAGTGTAGATGCCATGCAAAATGCTATACAGAATGATCCTATGATGTTGGTGTCAAGGATGCAAGTTTGGAAGCCAAGAGAAATGCTACACTTGTGATTCAAGGATCATATGATGGCCAATTTAGCCAACTGTGGGATTATATTGAGGAGCTAAAAAGGGTTAATGGGAATTGTTCTTTTTTATGAAAATTGAGACTGGTAGAGGCAGTAGACCTAAGTTTCAAATGTTGTATATTTGTTTGAGAGCCTTTAAAAATGGCTTTAAAGAGGGTTGCTGGCTAGTGATTGGTCTGGATGAGTGTCACATCAAAGGTCCCCATCTAGGACAATTATTAACTATAGTGAGAATAGATTGGAATAACTTCCAAATTGCTTATGCTATAGTGGAGGTTGAAAACTGAGAATCCTGGGAGTGGTTTTTGACTGCTTTGATTGATGATCTTGGAATTGTAAACAGTTATGCATGGACATTTATAAGTGATAAGCAAAAAGGGTTGAAGTGTGCACTGAAAAACTTAGTACTCAATTCAGAGCATAGAAGTTGTGTGCGCCATATGAATGTAAATTTTAAGGAGGATTTCAAAGGTCTTGCACTAAAAATAGACTGTAGAGCTGTGCTAGGAGTACTATAGTAGTTCAATTCTTGTCTGAAATGGAGAAGCTTAAGGAAGAACTTTTAGGGGCTTATGAATGGTTGTCTGCAAATCCTCATGCTTCATGGACTATATCTCACTTTCAGACCTTTACCAAGAACAATATGCTGTCAAACAACCTTTGTGAATTCATTTAATGCTGCAATTTTGGAAGCTAGGGATAGGCCTATCCTGACTATGTTTGAAAAAATCAGGTTATATTTGATGATTCAAATGACAAAGAAAAGAGAGAGTGTTTCTAAGTAGAATTGTAATGTGTCTCCAAAAACGCGTGCATTAGTTGAGAAGAATAAAATAAATAGTGCATTTTGTCTACCTATATGGGCAGGAAGAGGGAAATTTGACGTGTTTCATGCTACTGGGCCAGCTAGTATAGTAAACTTGGAGGCAAAGACTTGTACTTGTAGGAAACAGAATCTCACTAGCATTCCATGTAGTCAGGCCATAGCTGCCTTAAGCTATAAACTAGATGATCATCTTGCATATGTGTATAATTGTTATACAAAAGAGGCCTATTTGAAGATATATGGGCCTGCCATTAGGTCCATGACCAGTTCAGAATTGTGGCACAAATCTTCTAGACCACTACTAATTCCTCCTACTTACCATAAACAACTTAGGAGACCTACGAAATTGAGGACTAGGGAGACTGGTGAACCTTCTAGCTCCTCTGCAGTGCATATAGTAAATCCAAGACTGGTATAGAAATGAAATGAAAACAATATGGTGAATTTGGTACAATAAACGTGCATGTAATAGGAGAAATGTACAAAAACAGTTAATACAATTAATTATTTTTTGTTTGTTAAATTGTCGTGTTTAAGTATGTTCCGTTGTTTAATTGTAGGCTTCACAAGCATCTAGATCAGTGGCTTCACAGATTTCTGAACCAGTGGCTACACAGAATGCTTCCCAGATGCCAATAGTTAATACAATTAATTTATGTTTAATTTGTTAACTTAGATATTTATGATATATAATATGGTTTTATTGTTTAATTGTAGGCTTCTCGACTATTGGAAAATGCATCCTAGAGGTCTGAACCAGTGACAAATGCATCATCTCAGAGGTCTGAACCAGTAGCAAATGACACCCAAATGTCTAAACTAGTACAACCATCACTTTCTGAACCAGTAGCAAATGGCACCCAAATGTTTGAATCAACGTACGTCTCTCAATCTCCTACCTTGGTGACATCTCCCATGTCAATGATAGTCCTTAAGAAGCAGTGCACCCGAAAGTCAACCAGAGCATTATTCACAATGCAAGTTGAACGCCTTTCTTCCCCTTAGATTGTATAATTTGAACAATGATTGTCATCTTTTTGTGGATATTTTGTGAGATATGTTCTGGGAACTTCGAACGATGATTCTGTGAAAATTTTGTGGATATTCTGTATGTTTATAGTTTTTGAAGGGGATAGTTATTTTTTTATGATAGTAAATAGTGAAGGATGTTTGTGATTTTTTGGAATGATGTTTGGGATTTTATGATAATTATGAATGATGTATGATTATGAAGTATGAATGTTGTTAATTATATTTAGGAATATTATTCTCTCTCTCAACTCAAGGATTAAAATTTGTAAATGAAAATTTAACTTTAACTTATCATTGATTAAAATAGCTTATAATTGAAGTACACAAATATCATCAACGTCATAACCTAAACCAAAGCTTAAATACAAGACAAATACCCCTAAAACTTGAAAACATCAACAACAAGCATATGTACATCATCAACTTCTTTATCTTGGATCTTAACATTTTATTTTCATGCTCAACTCGGGTCATTTCTCTTAATAACACAGGGATAATATTTTTTGCTCTTTCACACATGGGTGGGTCGGACCATATAAAAAACATGCATTCTCCATAGTTCTGCAAAGAAAAAAAATCAACATAATTAACAAAAAATTATAAGAAAATAAAGCTTCTAATTTTAGTTAATATGGAGGTTCCAATTTAAATACAAAATTGAGGTTGGAGAAGTGAAAATTTCCCTTCCAAACTAACCTATTTTTTTAGAACATGCATAAAACCTTCTTCCTCGGTTCAAATCAGTCCAAGAGATTTTCACTTCTAAATGAATACCACGGTAGCATATTGGAGCTCCCATGAGGAAAAAAGAAGAAAAAAGGAAGGAATTGAGTTGCATGGTAAGCAGAAAAAAAGAAGAAAATGGGAAAGGAGGGGTTCATTTAGGTGCCAATTCTTATAGGAAATATGAGTTGGTGGGTGAGAGACCTTTAATGGCTTACACATGGTAAGGGGCATTGGATTACCTCATTGTCTACTAAAAAAATACACGTGTAAGTCACACGCATTGACTTTTTTTAGTTTTTTTAGACGGAAGTCACGCTAGAGTGCATTGTTGAAAATAATTAAAGATGGGGGTGTTTTTTGCAAGATTCTAAAGATTTAGGGGCCAAATGGTACAATCGCACAAAGGTTAGGGTTCACTGTAATTAACTCTTTATTCTTTTTTTACAGATTTTTCCAATCAAATTAATTTTTATATTTTGATTAATTTTAACATAATTAATTTTAAGGATATCTATCTCTTAATTTTAGCTAGTCAAATATCTCCTTGTGCGGTTTTTTGAGCGGTGTTTTAGTGTTTTTTTTAATATTTCTATGTTTGAGTGGTTTCTACTAATTTTTAATATTCAATTTTTTTTATTCATGTTAGCATTAATTGACTCCATATAATTATACAATTTGATAAATAGTCAATCAATGATATATTCTATGTATACCCAAATTTTTTGAAAACATCCCTTAAATTTGTCTATTTAACATTAATCAAAAATTAAAACACCTACTTAAGTAGAATTGATTTCTTGTGCGATTTTTTGGGCGGTTTTTTAGTGTTTTTCAAATATTTTGAGTTTTAGCGATTTCTACCAAATTTTAAAATTTTAAATTTTTTTATTGATGTCCAGTATTAAATGACTCCCTATAACTTAGCAATTGGATGAGTAGTCAATCAATAATATATTCTATATCTACCCAATTTTTTTAAAATACATCTTAAATAGATTAAGGACATTTTGATCAATAATTATTGACATTTCTAGTAACTTGTTATTTACTAAAATTCTAAAAAAACCTGACATTTCTTAAAACATCACCCCTAAACTTGTCTAGATGTATAAATTTCTCTAATTCACATATATGCCCATCGTTGGTTTAAGAATTCAATAATCTCTCACTTGGGTTATATGTTAACCTTATAATTATCTTTTACAAAATAACCGAATGAGCTCAACTTTTCCGTCAACATTGCTCTTCTCTTTCCTAGCAGAGAATTCTGGGACTGTGATTTGAATCTTAAATAGACCCAAAGAGAAAGCATTTGGTTCTTGATTACTTTTATTAATTGAGTCATTGTTTCTCTTCTCACTAGAACTTGAATCTCCAATTAACAAAAATACTTCTGCTTGTACCTCCTCCAGTACTTACTACATGTATCAAAATCACGACCATTTATTTCAAGCTAATGAGATTTTACTCTAGAAGTCCCTCCAGCAAAATCTCTCTCACGAAATTTACACTTGAAATGATTATTTAACTATTTAGTATACTCCCAAAACTTATCATTTTTCTCACCATGATAAACAAATTAAAAAATTCTGAATTTGAATCAACAAAATCTAAGCACAATCAAAGCTCATATCATTCAAAATCAACTAAGTCAAATTTAAACCAAATTCAGAATTAACAAAAAAACAAATTCAGAATCAACAGAAATCATATTCAATTCATAGAACAATCAAACTATAGTTATTTGACATTTACAACGCGCTTGATATAATTTCCTTCTTCAGGTCACATGTATAAATCACCTTGGAAAATTCAAACTATAGTTATTTGATGTATACGCATATTATACGTATTTTTACCAGCACTGCTTTATAGTTTAAAGGAGACTAAATTGCAAATAACATCTGTATAGCTTGCACTTATTATAAAACATAACTTTATGCTTTGGGAAATTGTATACTACCAGAAATCTCCATTCTTAGCAGTGAGGGGTTAAATGTCACGGCCACACTTACACATATGATAGAGAAGGAAAAATATTGACGCGTCATCTCTCATGAGAATGGAGAAAAGTTGGACATTTTTAAAACTTTAAGGAGACTACAGAACATTATTTAAAAGTGAGGGACCAAAAAGTGTTGGGAAACTACAAACAAGATGAACAAAATCGCTGAAAAAGAGTATTCTTCTTAGAGGTTTATTTAACAATCAGAAAACTGAAGGTTTATATAACAATTAATCAGAGGATTTCAAATTCAACTTCAGCTTCTCAGAAACCATATTCATAGAACAAAATGGCTGAAAAAAGAGTATTCTTTTTTTTTCCAAAATGGAATGACCCACCAATCATATGTTAAAAACAGTTTTCTTCACTTGTTGTAATTGCAAAAAACCATGAAGACTAGAAAATTACACTTCCTTATCATATGCGATCATCTAAAGGAATTTAACAATACCAAAAAGCTGATTAAGAATTCAGAACACCATTCACTGAACAAAGAAAACAATCAACTAAAGGAATCAAAACTAAGAAAACAATCAATTAAAGGAATTTAAGAATACCCAAAAGTTTATGTCGTGTGGTGTTTATGTGCGTTTCGAAGAAGAAGACTTGAGAGAGACAAGTCTAATTTCTCATAAAACAATCGAAATTTGGAGTTTATAGAATCAAAATTCAGAGTTTAAACCCGAGAGACAGAGAAGAGGTTTTCAATTCCGAGCTCTAATTCTAAGTTTCAAAGACCCGAGAGAGAGAGGACCATACCAGAATCTGGTCACCGATTACTTCTAAAATCTGTAGAAGAAGATGTGAGAGAGAGAGGAGTGAAAGACTGTCTTCTCCAAGAGAGAGAGAGAAGAATTAGGGTTTGGGCGTCTAATTCACCCCGTATGAACTAGTATTATACACGAATTATACGATTTTACCAAAAAAATCACATTTTTTTTCATATTTTTTAGAATAATTCGGGGAATATGCGTATTCACCAATATTGATATGGTTCATCATTCACACATAAGGATCAAATCGGCCTTCATAAAAATCTATCTTAACTCGACCCATTAATGGTCACATATGTTGATATAACTGAATGACATGAATTATGATGTGGATGTGTAACATGAAAATTTCATCTATTGTGATCTTAACATGCTTATTTTTAACTCGTACACCTTCAAACCTTAGTGAGATCAAAGTATACCAGAATCAATGTGAAAAAAAATAAAACTTTAATTCTAGAGAAAATAACCTCAAAATATCCATAAACTAAAATAACTAAAAATATGTATGTATCATAAGAGCATTAAAAATTACAAACTCTCACTAAAACTGAATATCATCAATCGATATGACACAATATGACACACATACGAGTAATGTGCTCATAAAACTATTTGGTGGCAATTCCTTAGTCAGCAAATCCATAATCATGGAGTTTGTTATGATGTACTCTATAGATAATAGTCCACTCTGAACAACTGACTTATTGCCAAAAAATAACTTGAGTGAGCTCTCAATACTGTCTACCATGTGCAGCCCCATGACAAATTCTGCAGCCATAATCCGTCAATAGACGTCTCACAACATGTGATGAACTCTGCTGTCATGGTGGAAGAGGCTATAAATGACTGTTTAACACTCTTCCATGAGACAACACATATAGCCAATAGAAAAATATAGATTTCATACTATCTAGGCATCTAAGAAAATCAGAGCCAATATACCGAGTGATCTCAATCTGATATGACCTTCTATATATGACCACCTAGTCTTTTATTCTCTTTAACTACTGTAAGACCTGTTTAGCTACTTTCTAATGATCTATGCCTGGATTGCTCAAATATCTATCTAACATCCCAGTAACGTACGTAATTCCTGAAGGCGTACAAACCTGAGCATACAAGAAACTCCCTACTGCTGATGCACATGGAATCTTCTACATTTTCTTTTCCTCAAAGTCATTCTTAGGGAATTTGTTGAGACTAAACTTATCTTCCTTAACCATAGGGGTATCACTTGGTTTGCTGTCATGCATGTCATATCTTTTAAAAAAAATTCAATATAACTCTTCTATGATAATCCAAGAACACCCCCAGAGCAATCTCAGTGTATGGATACCTAATCCAAAAAGGTGTCACCAAGATCTTCCACCTCAAAATTCATAGCTAGAAATCACTCAATGTCTTGCAATAAGCTTGTATCATGCTAGAAGCAAGATGACATTAACATATATAACCAAAAAAATATGCTTGCTCCCACAGAACTTATGGTATAGACAATCATCGACAAAATTCATCTCAAAACTAAACGGAGTGATCACTTGATGAAACTTGAAATATCATTGTTGAGATGCTTGCATGAGCCTATAGACGGATTTTTTAAGCTTGCAAACCATAATCTTTAGATCTCCCGACTCAAAGTTTTCTGACTGCACCATAGAGATTATCTCATCAATGTTACCATTAATAAACATTGTCTTCATATCTATCAGATGTAACTCAAGAATAAATGCGCTACCAATGCTATAAAGAGTCTTTGTACCTTTTCACATTACATTTTGAATCCATTTTGGTCTAAAATATACATTTGCAAGCAATCATTTTTGCACCTTCTAGCAATGGAAGAAGATCCCACACGTCATTTGTCCTTCATAGACTTAATTTCTTCATTCATGACATCAATCTACTCTTGAGAAATAGAGCTTTCCATTGCTTAATGGAAGTTGATTAGATCATCATCCATCATCACTCCAATGTTACCTCATATTCTTGAAGAAATGTAACACAATCATCTAGCACTGCACTTCTTCACTCTCTAATGGATCTCCTTAATAACATAAGTGCTTGAGATGCTAGATTTTATTTTTTCAGAATAATTTCTTGAATGGGAGGTTCTCCGACATTGTCTTGATCTTCGTTTGATATAATTGCTATGGTTAGTGTAAGACTCGTTGTTTTTTCAAAGTTCGGATAAAAAGGTGGACTGGCCCGTAATATGAACTAATAACTATAGAACTGATAACTAACTCATCTCTTCACATTATCTAGATCTAGAAAAATAACCAGTCAAGATATGTTATATTGGTCATATCATTTTAGCAAATGAAATATTTTTTGTAATAAAAAAACAAATCTCATTATAAGTTGTGAAGCAACAAAAGTATGCGGATAAATGGAGGGTTGAAAAAAAGAGAGAGAAAGAATAGATCAAATGATATATGATTCCAAGATAGAATATGTAAGGTCTATGAGAAAGCTCATAAAAATTAGTTGAATAAATCAATAATACTGGTTGATTTTGTATTAGATGATGTGTTGTGAGCAATGGGTAATGGAATCCTCATCAATGCTAATAACATTTATGTGAATATCAATATATTCCTCCTCAAAGATAAAAACTATAACCGTATCTCACCCCGCAAACTCAACATCATAAAAGAATCCAAAAATTTATGTCTCAAAATTTGACTTAGTCGTGGGATCATAAAATTTGTACCTCATGGATCTTTTAGAGTATTCAGAAAAATAGCAACTCACCATCCTTGAGTCATGCTTCTTTGCATTAGGACTATAAGGCCTTGCTTCAGCTGGACATCCCAAAACATGCAAATGTATTATACTAGGCTTCTTGCCTGTCCAAAGTTCATATGAGGTTTTGGCAATCACTTTAGTTGAAACTTTTTTAAGGATATACATAGTAGTCTTACTCATCACCATGTCCTTAAGTGTTCTGTTTTGGCATACCTCTAGAAACTTAGCAATGGTCCAGGATGTTGTTCACCAGAACCATAATATATGCCATAGTACTCACCATCATAGTTAGGTCTGGCGATTTTGATCATTTTGCTGAGTTGATTCTCAACTTCAGCCTTAAAAATTTTAAACACGTATAGTGAATCTATCTTTTCATGAATGGGATATACGCAGCAATATCTAAAAAATTATCTATGAATGTTATAAAGTATTGTTGACAATTTAAAGCAACAATAATGAATGACCCACAAATATCCAAAAGTAAAGTTCTAAGACATCCTGAGTCTTGTTGGTTTTAAATCTCCTTTTATTCGTTTGTTTTTCTTTTATACAATTATCACAGACATAAAAGTCTGTGAAGTCTAAGGGATCAAGAAATTTGTTTGACACTATTCTCTTTATTCTCCGTCTAGTGATATGACATAATTTCTTGTGCCATACGTAATTGAATTCTCACAGGTTAGTCTTCTTTTCATACCTCTTGTATTTAAATGTAGATAGTCATTGGATGAAGTAATTTTATTAAGTAAATAAATATTATCGTAACTTGATAACGAACCAGAACTAACCAAATTTGAATGACAAAAATAAACTAAATTTATTATCTCCAAATGAACAAACATAACAATTTTTGTCCAAAATAGAATCAGAATTTAGATTTCATCAAAAAGTTGGTACAATAAATGTTTCATTAAGATCCAAATAAAATTCAGTCTTTAACGATAATCTAAATTTCTCAATTGACTCAACTTCAACTATCTTGTCGTTTCCCACACAGATGTATCTTTCAACATTACCCTGCACAGACATACTTATACAGGCAAAATTTTACATGACACGTGGCAAGATCTAGACCTAAAACTCAATCGAAGAGATGATAGAGCGAGAACCGTAGAATCAACTAGGCGTTATAAAGAACAGACCAATCAGACGAAAGTACATGGATTACCAATATGACAATCTAAAGAAAAGTTAATCAAGATATTGGATTGATCAGACGGTCGAGATTTACTAAGTTGTTAATGTTGATAAGCTAGATCTCAGATAATATTCTGTTGATCCTATTTTCAGATAGAATTAGATAAGTTGTATCAGATTCTATGTAACTGATTGAAGGCCTATAAATAAAGTCAAGATGTAACTCTAAAAAGAAAAAGAAAAACAACTTTCAATACCATTAATAAACAAGCTGACTATGCAGTTTGCATTAGCCTTGTAAACCCTTTTTTCCATAATGAAATAATATCAAAATCTCCCCGTGATTTTTCTTCCCTTTAAAGTTTTTTCAGGTAAATCATGGTGTTATTATTCTCTCTCTTAATTATTCTCTATATTTTCATATTATAATGTAGGGAATTCATAATCAATTCTAAAATATCATGAATTTTTTTCTTTACATTTTGTGCTTTCATTGAGAGATGAGAAAAAACTCAAGAAATCTCTCCCTTATATGCTCAAAATCAAATCAAATGCGCTTCCAACAATGGAAGTAGAAGAAGAAATGGATGCGGAAGTAGTAACGAAAATGACTATGAAACTGAAAACAGAGCGAAGAATGGTAAATTCACTCATTCGTATTTGATTTGATTTATCTATTTTGTACAATTGTTATTTAAACAAATTACTATTAACACAATTGGTGGAATTGAATTTTACAAATTCAACAACCACCACGAGGGGCCAATGAAACCCACAAGCTGCCACCCGCGGACTACCAGACGATCAAAGCTCCGCCTACGACACCTAGGCTAAAAGCAACTGAAGCAAAAAAAAAGAGGAAAGTGATCAGAAATGAAATCCATTCGAAGGAAGGATGAGTTAAAAAAAATTAGAGCAGAGAAGATAAGTTGAGCTCATAAATCTTAGACCATAAGAGCTTGAAAAGTTCAGAAAAGCTCATAAAGCTCAGACCAGAAGAACTCAAAAAGTTCAGAAAAGCTCAGATCAGAAGAGCTCAGAGAGCTTAGACCAGAAAAACTCATAAATCTCAGATAAGAAAAGCTTATAAATCTCATACCAGAAGAGCTCATAAAGCTCAGAGAGCTTAGAAAATTAAGAAAATCTAATAAAACTCAGACAAAAAAATCTCATAAATCGCAGGCCAGAAAAGCTCATAAAGTACAGACCAGAAGAGCTTAAAAAGCTCAGAAAACGCATATCAGAAGAGTTTCAGAAAGCTCATACCATAAAACTCATAAAGCTCAAACCAGAATAACTTAGAAAGCTCAGAAAGCGCATATCACAATAGCTCAGAAAGCTCAAATCAAAAAAGTCAAAGTCAACGCTTTAAATAGAAGAGCTGAAGTCAGAGCTTCAGAATAGAAAAGCTGAAGTCAAAGTTTTAGAATGGTAAAGTTGAAGTCAAAGCTTCAGAACAGACAGGTTAAAGTCAGAGCTTTAGAACAAAAAAGGTGAAATGAGAGCTTTGGAACAGAAAAGTTGAAGTCCGAGCTTCAGAACATAAAGTAGAAGTCAGAAATTTAGAACATAGAAGTTTCAGCGCTTTAGAAAAGAAAAATCTAGTATTTTAAGAGTATCATAATTTTAGAACAAAAATTTGAAAGAATTTCATAATAGAAATTCATTAGAAAAAGAAAAATTGTTAAAGAAAGAATTTTAGAGTAGAAATTCCAGAGAAAAGAAGAACAAAGATCACGTTCACTCTAGTCAAGAAAGCTGTCACTTCAGAACGGGAAAGTTGTTTCTTCATTACAGAATGGGAAAGCAAAAAAGACAGCCATTCAAATTTTTAGAACGGAAGGCCACTACTTGATATCCCTTCAAATGGACTTTATGAGAAAATAAAAGATGCACAAACAGCAAGAACGGTAATGTCCTGACAACAGAAACGGAAATGTCTTAACAACAGAAGTGAGAACGGGAGCGGAAATGAAAACTGAAACGAAAAAAGCAGGAAGAAAAATTGCATGGCGAGTCACATAATTATAAAGATATGGGAGTCTGCTTCATGGAGAATTTTACAGAATTCATGTTGGGCTCCAGATCAAAAGTATGGTAGTCTTCGTACATGAAAGTAAACTTAATTACATCTTTCAAATTTATTTTTTAACTGAATTAAGCAGGCTTACATAGCATATAATATGTCATGAGAAAGATGTAGATGTCTATTGTTTGAAGAATTTTGCAAAATTTGATTTGGAGCTCATAAAAAAAGTTATGACGATTCTCATGAAGGCTGCTCAGGAAAGTAGAATATACAGAACCTTAAATTTAAAAATTAAACTGCATTGACTGGGGCCAATTGCATGACAAATCTTATATCAATGGAAAGATACATAAATGTACTTTGTGAAGAATTTTACGGAAATCAATTTTAGCTCTTGATCAAAAGTGATGGTAGCTCTCGTTGGTGCTATTCAGGAAAGTAAACATATGAAGACTTTTTAAATTTAATTTATGATTGTATAAATTTTGATAACATTACATAGACAAAATATATTATTAGAAATATGTAGATGTCTACTTCTTGAAGAATTTTGCAGAAGTTGATTAGGAGCTCACGGGAAAAATTTATGATAATTCTCATGGAGGCTGCTCAGGAAATGGATTATGCAGACCGATCAAATTTGAAAATTAAACTGTATTTACTTGAAGCCAAACACATGGTGAATTTCACATCATCAGAAAGATACAAAATTTTACTTATTGTAGAATTTTATAGAATTCAATTTGGAGATTCTGATCAAAAGTTATGACTGCTTACAAGACAAATACTTGACGTCAACTTTCTTTCTTCTTCAATAACAATGGAAATTAGGGCGTGAGTCCTTGAGAGCAGGCAGTTCGTAAGTCCTATTCTCTAAAGTAACTAAGGTGTAAATCCTTGGGAGGGGCAGTTCATAAGTTCTACTCTCAGAAAGAACTAAGGGCGTAAGTCCTTGGGAGGGACAATTCATAAGTCTTACTCTCACAAGGAACTAAGGGCGTAACTCTTTAGGAGGGGCAATTCATAAGTCATACTCTTAGAATGAACTAAGTGCGTAAGTCCTTGGGAGGGATAGTTCATAAGTCCTACTCTCAGAAAGAACTAGGGGCATAAGTCTTGTGGAGGGGAAATTCATAAGTCCTACTCTCAGAATGAAGACTGAGACATTGTTCTTTATTTGAACCTAAGTCCTTGGGAGTAGACAGTTCATGAGACATTCTCCCAGAATGCAAAAAAATGTAAACGGGGCCATGGTTCTTTATTTGAACCTAAGTCCTTCAAAACAAGCAGTTCATAAGTCATACTCTCAGAAAGAACTCGGGGCGTAAGTCCTTAAGGGGCCATTTATAGTCATACCCTCAGAATGAAGACGGGGCCGTAGTTCTTTATTTAAACCTAAGTCCTTGAAATTGGGTAGTTCATAAGTCATATTGTTTGAAGGAAATTAATACGGGGCCATGGTTCTACTTAAAGAGCCTAAGTCCTTGGGAGCGTCTACGTACGTCGTTTTCAGAAAGGGAAAGTTTGAAAGAAAAGAAAAGGAAACATCCCCTGACTTCAGAACGGAAAAAAGAAATATCTTCAGAACGGAAAAGTGTGAAGAACGGAAAAAGAAAAGTCTGAAGAATGGAAAATGAAACGTGTTCAGGACGGGAATCTCTTCAAAATGGAAAAAAATCTCTTCATAATGAAAAAGGAAACATCTTCAGGACGGGAAAGTTTGGAGAGCAGAAAAAGAAATGTTTTCAGAACTGAAAAGGAAATGCCTTCAGAACAGGAAAAGAAATGTCTTCAAAACAGAAAAGGAAACGTCTTCAGGATGGGAAAGTCTGGAAAACGGAAAAAGAAATGTCTTTAGAACGGAAAAAGAAATGTCTTCAGAACGAAAAAGGAAACATCTTCAGGACGGGAAAGTCTAGAGAACAACAAATGAAATGTTTTGAGAACGAAAAAGGAAATGTCTTCAGAATGGGAAAAGAAATGTCTTCAGAATGAAAAAAGGAAATGTCTTCAGGACGGGAAAGTCTGGAGAAGGGAAAAAGAAATGTCTTTAGAACGGAAAAGTAAATGTCTTCAAAATGGAAAAGGAAATGTCTTCATAACGGGAAAAGAAATGTCTTCATAACGGAAAATGAAATGTCTTGAGGACGGGAAAGTCTGGAGAACGGAAGAGAAATGTCTTCACAATAGAAAAGAAGTTGAGGAAAGAACTTCAAAACAGAAAAAAAAAAGTTGAGGAAAGAACTGAGGAGTAGAAAGAAAAGAAGTTGGAGAAAGAACTTCAGGGCTAAGTAAAGAAAAGTCGAGTAAAGAAAAGTGAAAAGAAAGGCTGAGCTGAGTAAAGAAAGGCCAAGTAAAGGAAGGACAAGTAAAGCCAAATAAAGGAAGGCCAAGAAAAGGAAGGCCGTGACTTCAACATTTTAGAACGGGAAGGCCAGGAGTAAAGGCAAAAGAAGCAAGAAAATGAAGGAAAAAAGTTAAAGCAGAAAAAGGAAACCGAAAATGAGAAATGATGAAATAAGAAATAAAAAGTGCAAAGCGGAGGAAACAGGGAAAACTCTATCGGTGAACTAGTGGTAAATCAAAACGGGGTCATGGTTCCACAAAATGAGCCTAAGTTCTTGGGTGTGTCTACGAACGTCGTTCTCAGAATAAAATCAAAACGGGACCATGGTTCCACAGAAAGAGCCTAAGTCCTTGAGAGTGTCTACGGACGCCGTTCTCAGAAGAAAATAAAAATAAGACCATGATTTTTTATTTGAACTTAAGTCATCCTCTCAAAAGAAAATGACAGCTCGTAATCCCTTCTCTCAGAATGAAGACGGGATCATGGTTCTTTATTTGAACTATGTCATTGAGGAAGCATGTATATCATAAGAAAATTAAAGTCTTATCCTCGGGAACAGTTTTCACAAAAGAACATAGTTATTCTCAAGAGAACTGGGCCAAAAGTTTTCTCAGTATTTAAGAACGGATTTCGTTGAAAGCTTGAAGTCGGCACAATACCAGATTTTGATCCCTAAATTTTGCTAAGTCTTTGAATGAAGTACAATAAAATGGAGTTCAATAGAAGAAAAATTGCACAAACAAAGTAATTCATATTGACCGAAGCAGAAGTACAAAAGGAAAATACGAAATAAGAGAAGGAAAATGAAAACAAGGAAACAGTAGAAATTCTACCAACAAATGCAGAACATTAAACTCAAACTCATGTGATGCAATTATGAAATGGTACACTCTCTCCTTACTCATCTCAATAAATTATTATGTTATTGTACAACATTTTTATTATAGATCTTAACGTATGAGAGAATAAAAATGAAAATGAAGAAACGGGAAAACTTTATCAATGAGTTTGTAGTAAAAGGAACAAAAAGACATAACATCAAATGAAGAAGAAGAAATCATCATCGACAGACAGTAAACTGATAAAAAATGCTCGACAACTGCAAAGCATTTGTGAACGGGAACAGAAAAATGTAATGGCAGAAAGAAAAGGAGAAACCACCATTGACAACAGACAATTGAAAAGTTTCCTGGAAAACTACATTGCATGTTTCCAAGAAGTGTGTGAGAACATAAACAGGCATACGTAATGTCAGAACAAGAAAAGTGATCATTACAAATCAACGAATAAATGTCCGTTGAGTATAATGGGGGCCACTGTACATGTAAAATTTTACATAACACGTGGTAAGATCTAGACCAAAGTCTCCATCGAAGAGAAAATAGAGCGAGAATCGTAAGATCAACTAGGCGGTTATAAAGAACATACTAATCAGACGAAAGTACATGAATTGTCGACATGACAATCCAAAAAAAAGTTAATCAAGACCGTTCGATTGATCAGACGGTCAAGATTTACTAAGTTGTTAATGTTGATAAGCTAGATCTTAGAGAATATTCTGTTGATCCTATTTTCAGATAGAATTAAATAAAATGTATCAGATTCTATGTAACCGATTGAAAGCCTATAAATAAAGGCAGTATGTAACTCTAAAAAGAAAAAGGACAATAACTTTCAACACCCTTAAAAAACAAGCTGACTATGCAGCTTACATTAACCTTGTAAATCATGGTGTCGATATTCTCTCATTCTCTCTCTTAATTATTATCTATAGTTTCATAATATGATATGGGAAATTCACGATCAATTCTCAAAGACCGTGATTTTTTTCCTTTACAATACTAATGTGAATTATTACACCAAAATCTATCCACATTATGTATCTAAAAACTGAACTTAAATTAACTTGAGAAGAGATCAAATCAAGAAGCATACATTTCTTTTTGTTATCGGTAAAAGGTATTTCGTATTACTCTCAATAAATCACTAATTCCTACCGCCTCAGAGACGTAAAGACAGAGACTCCAACCAGGTTTCTCTCAGAAGCAAAACCTAGAAACAAGACATCTTGCCATTCTAACAGGACCCTGAATAACAAGTATAAAACTTTACAAAAAGTGTTATTACCCCCTAAAAAATCCTAGAGTTACGCTCCCGCGAAAGAAAAAAAAACAGCTAAGGGAATGATCATCTGAAAACTAGGCTTAATCGCCATGCTACGCACACGCTTCCAGGAGAGCAGAAAAACTGATACGTCACGTTGGGGACAACCCATTGGATGTTCAAAGAGCACAAAAAAAATTCTAAATCTTAGTTGAAAAAGAATAGTGCAGAAAAATATGAGCACTCGACTCTTCATGTCCCTTACACAACTGACACCTGTTGAGCAAACACAATCTTTATGTTGTAGCACATTAAGAGTCGGGTTCGCATTTTAAAATTTAGTCCACGCCAGAAAAGCAAATTAGAGAGGAGTCCTAGTTTTCCGAATTTGCTTCCACCGATGAGCTAAATGGTTGAAGAAAGACAAACGAAAAACGTTTCTCAATTAATTTGATCCATACTACCGCATCATCCATATCCACAATGACAGAACAAGTATATAACTTCGATAAAAAATTATGCACAAGAGGAACCACCCAGTCATTGAAATCCATTCTAAAGATCGTGTTCCAAACCTAATCCGAGCTATTTATGGAACACTAAGAACTAACCCAAAGCAAATTTACCAAGGGCAATGTTATATAGGGTAGGGAACTCCACAGCTTAAGGCAAGTCACACCGTTTCCTCTTCCCATTTTGAACTTAATAAGCTTGGAGAAAGAATCACATTCCCGATAAATAGCCCTCTACAAGGACGATGCAAACCTGCTACGAGAGGTGGAAGGAAACCATACATCACCATTATCACCCACAATCGACAAACACCCATTCCACAAAACTCGATTAAACTTCTTATTGTTTCTCACTCCCGAATGAAAAGATAAATTAGATTAATTAATTTTTTGTTATAACTGTTGACGGTAGTTTTGTATTTTCTCTCAACTTATCTTCTTGGTTTGAGTTTGGTTTTAACTCATTTTTTGTACGCTCTTCTGGTTCGTTTAGAATATAGAAAGTATTTTGCCTTCTTCACCCTCTTCTCTTCTTAATTATATCATCAATCTCCATTTCTCTGCTTTCCTTAATCTTTTTCATGATATCAGAACAAAGATCGACTCACGTCTTAATCTATGACAGAAACCACTGATATTCTGAATTCTACTCCAGAATATCAAGAATCGCTTGAATCTGAAATTGATACCCAAACCAATCGTCAAGCTACAACCATACCCAATTCTTCTTCTTCCTTACCAATTTCTTCTTTGGCTTTACTAATTTCTTCTTCACCTGACTGCCATAATTTCTCTTCTCAGTTTTCTATTCCTATGCAATATGAAAATCCATCCCATTCCCCAATTTTTCTCCTCTCCAACATATGTAATCTCATCTCTATTTGCTTGGATTCCTCTAATTTTGTACTCTAGAAATACCAATTTTTTGCAATTCTTAATGTTCATATGGTGTTCGGTTATATAGATGGTTCAATTCCTTGTCCTGCACAGTTTATCAAGAACGAAGCCATCACCGAACTCAATTCAAGATTCACACAGTGGGTTGCTCAAGACCAAGCTTTGCTAACCCTTATCAATACCACACTCTCGCCCATGGCTCTCTCATATGTTGTGGGTTGCAAGACTTTCAAAGAAGTATGGGATTCAATTGAACGTCATTTTTCCTCAATATCCCGTACAAACATTTTACAGCTGAAATCTTATTTACAATCAGTATCCAAGAAACCATCAGAGAACATTGATGCCTATATTTAGCGCATCAAGGAAACAAAGGACAAGTTGACAGCAGTTTCAGTTCACGTTGATGACAAAGATATCTTGATTTACACCATCAACGGGCTTCCCTCCGAATTCAATACAGTCCGAACATCTATCAGGACTCGGGTTGAACCTCTCTACCTCGAGGAACTTCTTGTAATTCTTAAAGTCGAAGAGGTATTCATGGAGTCTCAACGCAAAACCCAGGATGCTGTTTTTCCCAACACTGCTCTCCTAGCTTCATTTCCAAACAAAGGTAACACAAGAGGTAAGGGTTTTTGTTGTTTTCGTTGTTCTCGTGGTATAAATCATTTCCAAACAAAGGTAAACCCAACTCTGTCAACAACATCGATTCATCTTTGATTTCCCACACACCAAGAATTCAATGCCAAATATGTAACAAAATGGGGCATAGTGCCGTTGATTGTTATCATCGGTTGAATTTCTCTTACCAAGGACGCGGACCACGGCAAAATCTAGCAGTCATGACTGCTTTTGCTCAAGGATCGAACAATTCAGACGTACAACTATGGTTGTCGGACACTGGATGCAACAATCACCTTTCTCCTGATTTGAATAATTTGTTTTCTATATCTGAATACAGTGGTGATTATGTTGTTTCTATTGGAAATGGGCAGAATTTGCCTATTACTCATACAAGTTCTGCTCTTCTCTCCACTTCCTCTAAAATTTATCCTCTTTCGCAAGTCTTCTGTGTTCCTCACTTGTCTTCAAATCTCTTATTTGTTTTGAAGTTCTGTTTAGAAAACAATTGCATATTTATATTTGATGCACATTTCTTCTGCATTCAGAACAAGGCAACAGGGATAATCTTACATAAGGGACCAAGTGTTAATGGTCTTTATCATATTCCTACTAGTTTGCCTAAATAATCTACTGCCTTTGTTGGCTTAAAAGCTCTCAATTTTCTTTGGCACTATAGATTAAGACACCCAAATCTTGTTACTATTAATCGAATCTCGCACAATGCTATTATCTCTTGTAATCTTCCTTCTACTACTACTTGTATCTGTATTAGCTATATAAAAAATAAAATGACTAAGCTTCCTCTCACTGTTTCTACATCTGTGTCTGATTCTCCTCTTCAACTTATACATAGTGATGTGTTGGGACCCTCCCCCATAACATCTATAGATGGACATAGGTATTATGTTATCTTTATTGATGATTTTTCCTGATAATCTTGGCTATTTCCTATTTGCAGCAAATCTGATGTTTTTAAAGTGTTTCAAAGATTTAAACATTTAGTTGAGAATATGTTCTCAACTAAAATCAAGACCTTTAGGTCCGATGGAGGAGGCGAATGTACTAGTCTCCCTTTTCAACTTATACATAGAATATTTCATCAAGAAACTTGTCCTTATACATCTAAGCAAAACGGTGTTGTTGAGCGTAAACACAGACGCGTGGTTGAAACTGGCTTAACTTTACTTTCTCATGCTTCTATTCCTCATTCCTTTTGGAATTACGCATTTACGACTGCTGTTTATCTCATTAATCATATGCATAGTGAAGTTTTGAATAATATATCTCCTTTTGAGAAACTTTTTGGTAAATTGGCATATTACTCTCAT
The DNA here is from genome assembly GCA_003255025.1 of Datisca glomerata. Lineage (NCBI taxonomy): Eukaryota > Viridiplantae > Streptophyta > Magnoliopsida > Cucurbitales > Datiscaceae > Datisca > Datisca glomerata. The sequence goes on from QANY01003934.1 coordinate 256,241, forward strand.
TTAAGAGTTTTTGGTTGTGCTTGTTATCCAAGTCTTAGACCTTAGCACTTTCTCAGACATCTTATATTAATAAGGTGTTGGAGAGATTCTCTATGAAGAATTTCAAGAAATGTCAACTATCGACTAGACATAGAATTGTCTTCTCAAGGAACAATGTCTTGAGACACCTCAGGAGGAAGATGATATGAGAAAGGTTCCCTATGCCTTAGGAGTTGGAAGTCTCATGTATGTCATGTTATGTATGAGACCGTACATCTGTTATGCAGTAGAAATTGCCAGTCGTTATCAATCGAATCTAGGTTTGGAACATTAGATTGTAGTAGAGTACATTCTCAAGTATCTTGCGAGAAACTATATGCTTGTTTATTCAGGTGGAAACCTGAATCACACTAGATATATTGATTCTGATTTTTAATCAGACGAAGACAGTTAAAAGTCAACATCTGGATCAGTATTCACCCTAGGTGGAGGAGTTGTAGTCTGGAGAAGTATTAAATAATCTAGCATTATAGATTCCACTTTGGAAGCTTAATATATACCGGCTTGTGAAGCTGCGAAAGAAGCGGTGATTCAGAAAGTTCTATACTGACTTGGAAGTTCCAGATATGGACAAACCACTGATCATGTACTGTGAGAACAGTGGGGTAGTAGCGAATTCTAAGGAACCGAGGAGTCACAAGAGGGGCAAGCACATAGAGAAGAAATATCATCTTGTGAGAGATATCATGCATCAAAGGGATGTGACTGTTATGAAGATAGCGTCGAAACAGAACATAGTTGATCCTTTTACAAAGACTCTTCCTGCGAAGTCATTTGAGGGTCACGTGCATAACATGAGATTGAGAGAAATGCCACATTTACTTTAGGGCAACTGGGAGATTGTTGGGGATTATGTCCTCAAAGTATGTGTATTGATATTTTGATATGAAATTTAATAAGGATTACATTTTTCTTATCATTGTTCTTTCAAATTATTGAGACTATGATCTTGTATTGATACGAGAGGATTAAGATAATAGATAATGAATAAAATTATCTACAACATATTAAAGTATGGAATCATTAATGAATGGTTGCTAATACGGTTCACTAAGTATTATGAATGTATGTGATTTAGATCCAGATCATTGTTGTCGATAGACATCTTAGTGAATGTGTTTTATATAATGAGATTATATTTGACTAGACCGATGTCAATTAATATCTTTATCAACATGCCGTTTATCATCTAGATTTAATATACGTCAATTCGATGATCATATGTAGATCAGTCTGAATCTTGAGTAGTCATGAACTCCTATGCATATCTACTGGATCTTTTGATTCACTTGTTAATGTTTGTTTAGAAAACAGGCTAGTGATTTTTATTTTGGAGATTCCGTGATATGGATGGCTGGGAATATAATCTTACAAAATTTAGAATCCAATATTTTTAATAGATCGTATATTGGTTCTCTTAAGTGTTAATTCTGGAACTCAATGGTTATTGAGCTCAAATTTATAATAAGATTATAAAATAGTCATTCACTAGTAGATTAATGGTCTTTAAGGACCAGGAGGTAATTGACTAGTTCTAATATACGAACCAATAATTGGAGGACAAAACTACATAAAATGATTATATCAGTGGAGTGCATGAGAATACTTTATAAATACAATCTATAATCTCCACAAGTGCAATTTCATATTTATGGTGAAGTAATAATGGAATTAATAAATAAGATTATCTAATTAAAAAATTTAATTAATAATCTCATTTATTGAAGCATAAGATTATATGTTCATGATCCCCAAGTCACCTCTCTACTACACAGACTAGGGTGTGAGTATTTCAGGATATGAGAAAAGGACTTACTTGCAAAAAAAATTTTATTCTAGGGCAAGTACATAATTATGAGATAATTATGTGTGATTAATTAATTAAGAATTAATTAACTGAATTATATATATAATTATTGATTTTTTAATTATCGATAAGTGATAAATTATATAATTTATGACATTAGATAATTAAATTATTATTAGATAACAATTTGGATCGACTAAATCTGTTATTTATGAAATAACAGACAAATTAGTTGATATGGATAATCAGATATATTAATTTTGAATTAATAAATATCTAGATATTTAATTTGATTAAAATAAATATCTAGATATTTAATTTGATTAAAATAAATATTTAATACGTAGTAATTATCACGTGCCAATCACTGATTGTGTATCAGAGATTGACATGGACTAGTGTAATGCTCCGTGACACTACAGTAGTGGGTGTACAATATTGTAGTGCTACATGACACTACAGTGGTGCCATATGACACTACAGTTGTGCACCATTATACAGTAGGTCCCACTGTATTGGGAAATTTGAAATTAAATAATATTTTTAATTTTTAATTATCCCTAATATCTGATACGTCATTGTTTAGAATAAGATACATATAGTATTCTAATGACATTAGTTGATCAGATGATCAATCAATCAATCAGAGAGAATTAGTTCGTCAATCAAGAGTTGAGAGAAGAACACAATTCTCAATGAGTGATTTTTCTACGATTAAGAGTTAATCAAATCTCTAAAAGAATCATCATCATGTTCTTTTAGGGAATTGTCTCACAAAAGTCATTCTGAGCAAAATCTCTAGATCTCACGTGTTGAGTACATCTAGAGATAGAAAAGTATCTTCGTTATATTCTACATGCTCACACACGTCCTAATGTGTTGATGATTGACTTAGAAGATCTTGGTCTGGATCTTTGAGTCTGCTGATCGTTGAAACGATTTTGTGGGAACAGAGAATCGATTGATTTTGTGAGGACGCTTGATTTAGACTACAAGAGGTATATAAATTCTATCTTGTATAATGTTAATTTAATATAAAAATATATAATAGATCCTGATTGATTGAAAAAAAAAATTTAACAAATTTATTTTAAGTATTGTAGCGTTGCGTGATTTTATTTTATTACAATATTTAATTTTTAAAATGATCACGCATCACACGCTTCCGCGCGCACACGCCGCGACAACTAACACTAAGCTCGATCATCTATTTCTGGCTTCGTCTATCCTGAGAAGCCCTCCACATCTACCACCAATTGCTTTAAAGAATATGTAATGTAATCCCATAGATGTAAAGGAACCCCATGAGACCTAATCCACTTAAACTTAAGGTAGGGTGTCGGGTCGCCTAAACTCACTAATGGGTCCCACCGTCTAAATTTAATGATGATCTGGGCAAGGAGACCCCATATTTAATGATGATCTGGGCAAGGAGACTCCATATTTTACCTTCGTGTCGCTAGCCATCAACAATTTAAGGCGCCAAGCTACATGTTCCTAACCACCAGTATTTGTGCCCGGGATACTCACAGCTTTGACAGCGTTAAAATCACAACAGAAATAACCAGAAAAGATGCCCCGTGTTCACCTTCGAGGAAACGATCAATCTCTTGTCGCCTTGAAAGAACCACGACCAAACCTCTCATTTAACTGCACGATCGAGGATGGACAGAACCTGTGTTTGTTCCTTCAGACCAAGAACTCTATTGTATTATCTATAGTTGCTCCTTCCGCGCCAATGAAAACTCCAAGATCCTTGAAAATATTCGGCATGAACTTCAAAAATCTTCCAGACTCTCAAGGACAGAGACTCTCAAGGATTGAGAGCCCCCTATCTACATCTCTTTCCTTCACTCTCTAAAAAAAGCATACATTTCTTAACATGCTATGCGCGATAGGTAACATTGCTTCTTGGATTTTTTTGGATAAATATACATTTTTCATTATCCTTAAGAATTTTTATACCTATTTTTCAAAGTAAAATTTTTTATACCCATGTCCACTAATTTCACATCTCCACTTGAAATCTCTCTCTTCCCTCATCATTTTTTTCTCAATGTACGTGTCAAATCAATTTAATAATATTTTATTCTTTTTATTTTTTATTTTTTAAAGAAGTTTTTTCTTTTACTTGAAGGATTCAAGTAATTTTTTATGACTACTTGAACCCTTCAAGTAATTGTTTTTTTTTGTCAGTCAACACTCATATATCATGTGACTGCTTTATGGATTCAAGTAGTTGTTTATGACTACTTGAACCCTTCAAGTAGTTGTTTATGACTACTTAAAGGGTTCTGGTAGTTATTTTTTTGTTAGTCAATTACTCATATACCAGGTGAGTACTTGAAGGGTTCAAGTAGTTGTTTATGATTATTTGAACCCTTCAAGTAGTTGTTTATGACTATTTGAAATGTTCAAATACTTATTTTTATTTGATCAGTCAGCAACCCAAATACTAGTGACTACTTGAAAGTATCAAGTAACTTTTTATGATTACTCGAACCCTTCAAGTAGCTTTTTATGACTTCTTGAACTTTTTTTACGTCCAAAAAAATAAGAAAAAATGAACGTTGAGTACTTGAAGGGTTTAAGTAGCTTTTTATGACTACTTGAACCCTTCAAGTAGTTTTTTTTCGACAATCAGCAACCCAGACATTAGGTGACTATTTGAAGGATTCAAGTAGTTATTTATTACTACTTGAAGAGTTCAAGTAGTTGTTTATGACTACTTGAACCATTCAAGTAGTTATATTTCATTTGATCAGTCAGCAATCCAAACACCAGATGACTACTTGAAGGGTTCAAGTAATTGTTTATGACTACTTGAATGATTCAAATAGATTTTTATGACTACTTGAACCTTTTTAAGTCCAAAAAATAAGAAAAAATTAACGTTGAGTACTTGAAGGGTTCAAGTAGTTTTTTATGACTACTTGAACCCTTCAAGTAGTTACTTTTCTTCGTCAGTCAGCAACTCAGACACTAGATGACTACTTGAAGGGTTCAAATAGTTGTTTATGACTACTTGAACCTTTGAAGTAGTTATTTTTTATTTTGCCAGTCAGCAACGCAAACCGTAGGTGATTACTTGAAGGATTCAAGTAGATTTGTATGATTACTTGAAGGGTTCAAGTAGCTTTTATGACTACTTGAGCATTTTTTGCGTCTAAAAAATATGAGAAAATGAACGTTTAAGTACTTAAAGGATTCAAGTAGTCATAAAAAGCTACTTGAATCCTTCAAGTACTCAACGTTCCTTTTCTCTTATTTTTTTAAGGCAAAAAATATTCAAGTAGTCATAAAACGCTACTTGAACCCTTCAAGTAGTCATAAAATTTACTTGAACCCTTCAAGTAGTCATAAAAGATTACTTGAACCTTTCAAGTAGTCACGTGGTGATTGAGTTGCTTACTGACCAAACAAAAACAATTACTTGAGGGGTTCAAATAGTCATAAATAACTACTTGAACCCTTCAAGTAGTCATTAACAACCATTTGAACCCTTCAAATAGTCACCTAATGTCTGGGTTGCTGACTGACGAAAAAAAACTACTTAATGGGTTCAAGTAGTCATATAAAGTTACTTGAACCCTTCAAGTACTAAATATTCACTTTTTTCTTATTTTTATAGACGTAAAAAAGGCTCAAGTAGTCATAAAAAATTACTTGAAATGTTCAAGTAGTCATAAAAAACTACTTGATACCTTCGAGTAGTCACTAGTATTTGAGTTACTGATTGATCAAATAAAAAATAACTACTTGAAGGGTACAAATAGTAATAAATAACTACTTGAACCCTTCAAGTAGTCATAAAAACTTTTTACGTCCAAAAAATAATAAAAATGGGATGTTGAGTACTTGAGGGTTCAAGTAGCTTTTTATGACTACTTGAAAAAATAAGAAAAACTACTTGAAGGGTTCAAATAGTCACCTGGTGTATAGGTAATTGACTGACAAAAAAATAATTACTTGAACCATTCAAGTAGTCTTAAACAACTACTTGAAGGGTTCAAGTACTCATAAATAACTACTTAAACATTTCAAGTAGTCACATGGTGTATAAGTGTTGACTGACAAAAAAATTACTTGAATGGTTCAAGTAGTCATAAAAAACTACTAGAACCCTTCAAGTAGAAGAAAAAGCTTCGTTTAAAAATAAAGAAGAAGAATAAGAATAATCAAGTAGTCACCTTGTGTATGGATAATTGACTTACAAAAAAAGCTACTTGAACCCTTCAAGTAGTCATAAACAACTACTTGAAAGGTTCTTGTAGTTATAAACAATTACATGAACCCTTCAAGTAGTCACCTGATATATGAGTGTTGACTAACAAAAAAAATAATTACTTGAAGGGTTCAAGTAGTCATAAAAACTACTTGAACCCTTCAAGTAGAAGAAAAAACTTCGTTTAAAAAATAAAAAAGAAGAAGAAGAATAAAATATTATTAAATTGATTTGACATATGCATTGAGAAAAAAAAAAAAGAAACGATGATGGAAGAGAGAGATTGTAAGTGGTGATGTGAAGTTGGTAGACCAGTAGTATAAATTTTCTTATTTTAAAAAGAGGTACAATTTTCCTTAGACAAGTTGATAAGGTTATACTAATCCAAATAACCGGTGCTTCTTCTTATGTCCCTCAGCTCCACATAAGTAACAACTAGTATCTTTCGGGTCAACTAGTTTATTTTTTTGTTTCTTATGTGAGGTTGTAACTACTGCTTCCTTATCCTTCTTTCTTTTCTTTCCCTTGCCCATATCCTTAGAGGTTAAGGCCAGTTAAACACTCTCTATATTAGCTTGCTTCACCTTTTTCACTTCCTAAACATAGTGTGAGATGAGCTAATTCAGTTACTAAATCTCTTTTTAACAATTATAGCTCACTTTAAATTAGCTAAACTGTGCTAGAAGAGATATCAATACCAGATACACTAACAAGTCCTTAGAGAGTTAAAGCTTAAATGCTTTCAACTTTGTAGCAAGATGCGGCATTTCCATGATGTACTCGATGATATTACATTTACCCTTATATCTCGTTGAAATTAGATTTATCAAGATCATATTGATTTTGGTCTTTTCATTATTGACAAACCTTTTTTAATATCTGTAAGGAAATCCTTAGTCATAGTAATCTTTTTAGATATGGTGCTCCTGAATGATTTCGGAATGGCCTTCTTCATGATCATCATATACACATGATTTTATTTTTCCCACATTTCCATATCCCTCTTGTCATTAGAGGTATCCTTATCCATAAGAGGTAAAGAAGAATCAACCCATAATGCATGGTGGAGGTCTATGACTCAAGAACTATTAAGATGTTCACTTTCCCAGGACTTGAAGTTTCCGATACCCTCTATTTGAGGGTTTTTGAAACCCTCCCTAATCAGAAGTGTGTAAATGCCCAGCATAATCACATTTTTATTACCTAACCTATCCTCATCTTCTCCTTTCTCTTCATCTTCTATCCTCTTTTCATTTTTCTTCCTAACTTTTGCCCTAACAAAATTTATTTTCCTAACAACAACTGTATAGCTTCTCCAACAACAACCATCAATATTACCCAGAACAGTAATACAGCTTCAAAATAATAAGAAGAAATTGAAGAAGAGAGGAAACTAAAGAAACGATGAAATTAAAGAGATGAGAGAGAGAGAGCTTCAGAAGAAGACAAACCATTTCCAGAGGGAACACGAAATTGGTCTTGGGTGTTGGTTTTGAAAGTAAAATAATTAGAAAGAGAGATTCGAAGTTGAGTTTCTAGACTTTTTCTAAAGCGTCTTAACAGTAAAATTAAATTTCTGGGAAAAATTATTCTACTCTGCAAAAACTTGAAGCATTATTTTAGTCACCAGAAATTGAAGTGTATGGTCTATCAAAAGATAGATGAAATGGGTAGAGATGGCTGTTTTTGAGGTCTTTTGTCTGTATACCTAAGGTTAGAGGTGGCAACCGGGCGATTCACGGGGCGGTCCCGTGACCGTCCAGGCCAGATTGGTTCATGGGTCGGTCCCGATTAAAGAACCGGACCATCCCATTTCCCTCTCATTAATTTGATGTAATTCTAAAAATTGTAGATGGGGAGAGTTGGATCTTAGTGGAGAATAGATAAAGTGCATAGATTATCACTAAGTTATATGAAAATCATGTTATTTTTCTTTTAATTGTTTTCCTTTCTTACTTTAGAATTTCAATAGAAAAACTTGTCATACTAAGTAAAATAATTATTTTATTCATTGAATTAAATAGTTTTATCATTATAAATTAAGTACATTCTAATAAAATATTCATTTAAACAAAAAGTTATAATAATCATGGAGACTCTAAGTATCATAAATTTATAATTATTTATTTATTGAATTTGAGAGTTGTATCATTAAAAATTAGGCACATCCCAACTAGATTGGCACTTACCTATTTATCAATCACTTGCAACAATCTCAAAAATTAACCCTTCCCCCCCTCCGAGCTAGCCTCGTTAAAATCTTTTACTGAAAAAAACCCCATTGGGGAAAACTTAAAAAGGAAATAATTTGATATCTAACTCATCATTTTCTTTTATTTCATATTCCGTTTCAAAAAAATTATAAAGTTTTGATCTATGAGGAGTAAAAATAATGTTCTTCATTTTAACTTTCATTCTTTGTTGAGAAATAATATTTTTTAATTTACATTTAATTAAATACATCTATCTAAAAAAATTATTTAAGATACACAATATTTCAAAAAGAGTTGTCTTGGTCCATTGATAACGAATGTGATTTGTAAGGAGAGGTCATGGTTCAAGTTTCAATACATGCACAATTTTTTAAAATTTTAGATAAATGGAGAATGTCGTGGACCGGGCCCGTGGGCCTGAACCAGCCCAGTGCAGTGCATACACTGGCTGGGCCAGTTCATGCTTTAACGGGCTTGTTCAGCAGGTTACGCGGGCTGAACTTGCCCACTTGCCACCTCTACCTAAGATATTCCTTTTCTATTGTGAAAATATTTTTGTTCAATGGATTTATATTTTAAGCAAAGAAAAAAGATGTATGAATCGATTTTGTAATTCTAACGTTCTTTTAGTCAACAAGGGCAAAATTGTAAATTTCTTTTTTATAATTTTCTCTTACATATTAAATCAAAACAATCAAAATAATTAACATTATTCTATCATTATGTCATATGACATTGTCCACTGTCACTAAACCGTGTAATTTGATTTTTTTTGACATTTTATTTCTCTACGATCATAACAATCTTTTTCAGAAATAATTTATTTTAATGAGGCCTTAGTGTTTATCTGATCATGAAATCTTTGTGTTAAAATACAATTATCTTTTAACTAAAAAAACTAGTAGTATGCCTGTGCAACGAGACTTGTATCTATATCTAAAGGATATATTAAAAAAGAAACAAAATTTTAAAGAAGGAACTCTAAGTAAATACAACTTTTTAAGTTGTAAAAATATAGACTCTAAAATCTGGAGAGTGTAGTCCTTTTTGTGAAATTCAATTTCAATGGTTGAAGTGGTACAACATATTTCATCTTGATTTTGCTCAATTTATATGATTGTCGTAAAATTGTATATATCTTAATATACATATCAAAATTCATTTATGCTTAATTCAAACCACCAAAAAATTCTCATCTTTTAACTTTTCATAATCTTCTTTTGTTTTTAAATCACGGTAACATAATAAACATTCAACAAATGATAGATCAAATAGTCAAAGCAAAGAGTGCGGAATTATATCATTAGCGTAATTGTTGTAGGAAGAATAAAATCAATGACTACACAAATAAAAGCCGAAAGTAAAATCTTTTTTACTAGTGATTCTTTGTGATGACACACTGATTACCTGTAATTTATTTAATTTCAGCATCAATCATCAATCAAATTCAAATAATATAAAATACATCTTATTCATGCAAGTATAAAAATAAAATATTGAAGAAATTGAATAAATAAAGGATGAAGAAGGTATGAATGGCTACATGTTTTTTATAATTTGAGGAGATGAGAAATTGATGTGTCAAATTATGATTATTATGTTTTAGGACAGTCAAATTTTAATTACTATTTTTTTTTGTTAAGGAGAGGAGATACAGCTATTAAAAACAAAGAGAAAAGCAAAAAAAAAACTAAAATGAAGATGCAGGCAACATAATTTAAGATTTTTTTTTTCTGAAACTTAGTACGAGTTCATAGAAAAAAATAAATTTTATTTAATAAAACGTTTTTTCTTCTATACAAATTAATAAAACGTTTCCTGCATTATAAATAATATCCTTTATGCTCGGTTATATAAATAAATATTATGAATGTATATAGAAGTATGAAAAGTTACTTAGTTATGTCCATTCTCTCTAGGAAAATTTTTAAGATAGTTTTAGGTAGACCCATCTTTCTCAACAATGCTAGGAAGCTGAATTTTACTACCTCTACTTTGGATACTTGATATTAGAGTTTCTTGTTTAGTTTTGTTCTGGCTATGATGACTTTCCTTTATTTTTTGTTCCGCGATATGCCCTTAGTATTTTATAAATTTTTTGTTAATATATTTATTTTTTTACAAAAAAAAAGTTAATTAAAAAATATTTAATTGGAATTAAAAGCCTTTTATTATCTAGGTTTGTAACTTGCTACTATAAATATAAAATGAAATTTCAAAAGCCATTATCAAATTAAAAAGTCTCTAGACTGCCTTTTCAAATTTCAACACATGTTTTGTTTTAATTAAATATGTATTATTAATAATTATTTTTCAAATATTTTAATTTAATTTATATTAAATTAGGGATTAAAAGGTAAAAATTCAATTAAAAGCAAATACCAAAAAATAATCTACATAGAAAAGTAAATTTAATTTTTAATTGATACGTTAAAGTTTGTTACATATTAGAAATAATTAAATAAATAAAATACAATTGGAAGTTATTATTTTTAAAATTATTGTCAGCAAAAATGAAAAAAATTGGGGTAAGAAAATAAAAAATACTATATAACTAATAATGAATGATAATTAACATGATTTATATTCAATATACTAACATTCTCTCCCATATTAAATTATTGATTATTCAATACATGACACGTGGTGTAATGAGAAGAAATGAAAAGTAACATATTGCGCAAAATGAGACTTAGATACCAAAGTTTATAAAAATATATAAGATTGATACATTAAGCTTTGTTGTATATTAGGATTAATTAAATAAATAAAATACAATTCTAAGTCATTATTTTTAAAATTATTGTCAGCAAAAATGAAAAAAATTGTGATAAGAAAATAAAAAATGCTATATAACTAATAATGAATGATAATTAACGTGATTTATATTCAATATACTAATTTTCTCTCTCATATTAAATTATTGATTATTTAAGATATGAGATGTAATGAGACGAAATGAAAAATGACACCTTGCATAAAATGAGACTTGTATACTAAAATTTATAAATATATATAAGATTCAGTAATCTTAGTAAATAAGTCACTTAAGAATTATAAGTTAATATATGACCTAAAAAAAATTAGAAGTTAATTAATGTTTTTTTTTTAATTTTAATACCCAAAATATCCTCAACTAATTGTGTTTCTCTGCTTCTTAACGTCCAGTGAAAAAGAGACGGAAACAAAAAACATATTGAGCAGAAGAAAAAATATGGGTGATTCATAATTGGTGGCTGAGAAATCCTTCCATGAATTCATAATTATGTTGTGTCCAATCATAAACATTTAAAATCAAATGAAATAAAAAATATATCATTTATCTATTTCAATTGTTTGAGATCAATTTTTAATTTACTACCATCTATACTATTTTTCTCTTGATCAGTTCAGGATGAACTCCTGACCGCAGATGTAGTCTAATAAAAAAAACATTGTACTATTCTTTTATATTTAATTTAAATTGTATTGATGTAACTGAATAATATATTTTTAGTTTACCCCACACATTGTCCTTTTCCCTATAAGATTCGTCAGTCGACAGGATAAGCAGCCCACGTGTGGCATCTTCATGATTAGCGTCAATAAAACGCAAAGCGGGAATATATATATTCCCCATAACATATCGTACGATGGAATATACGAGTCATTATGTATCCAACGGTGGAAACAGAGTCAACGTTTTTAAAAACGCTAGGCATCCTCAGTCACCACCCCTTTTTATTCTTCCACTCTTACCCTCGTATATAAGCTCCCATACTGTTATTTCGGACCCCCGCTTCTCAATTCTGTTCCAACTTTCAATTCCCTCATTCTGTTTCTTCTTCTTAGCTCCATCGTTCTCTTTCTTGGCCATTGATTAGCCATGTCGGACGAGGAGCACCACTTCGAGTCGAAGGCCGACGCCGGAGCTTCCAAGACCTATCCTCAGCAGGCTGGAACTATTCGTAAGAACGGTTACATTGTCATCAAGGGCAGGCCTTGCAAGGTTTGTTTTTCTATCACTTCATTTTCGGTCTCAAGCTTTGGATCTATGACGTTTTTAAGATTCAATTAATAGATTTGGCCTTTTTTATTAATCTTCTATCTCTGATGATAATTTCATATACTGATGGTATAATTCTGTAAACTTGATGTGTATTCTAGTTATGATAATTTCATATACTGATGGTATAATCTCTGATGATAATTTCATTTGTTAATTAGTTGGTTCTCGAAGTTATGCGACCTATTTTTAAGGGTTTAATTATTTGGTTCTCCCAACGGATGTATCTTGTGCAAAGAGGCTGAAGAATTCAAAACACATATCTTTCTTCACTGCCTCTTGGGGTTTATGGGGGAATCTTTTGGATAGTTTATTTATTAACTGAGGAATTCCTTGTTAAGAACTTTGTTTTTGCTGAAAGGCTCTAAACACTGGCGTTTTGGATAAGTTTTCTGGGAGGTTGTCCCTCATACTCTTTTTTGAAGGGGTTGAAAATTCAAATTGTAAAGTTTTCTTTTTCTTTACTAGCCATTCTGCAAGACTGGTTGGGATGTTTATTCCCCACGATTGAGTATGAGAACGACTGGGTGAATGGCCTTCATGACTTTAGATCTGATTTGATAGGTTGTATTTACCCTGTCTCGGGTTTTATCTTATACATATTTTACTTACTTACCAAAGAAGGGTTTAATTGCAAAAAGAAAGAAAAAAGCTTCATAAAACACCCCATAAATTACTTAACAAAAAAAACACCCCATAAATTGTGTCGTTTGCTATTACAAGTCCTAAACTTTAAAAATGGTTTATGAAATCCCTAAACTTTGATAAAGAGACACATGCACCTCCTTAAGCTAATTTTGACCTTAGCTAGATGCTAAAAAAGGTGAAAAGAAACAGAGAGAGAAATTCACGTGTAAAACACCTTGTTTTTATATGAAAGTCATGTAATATTTTATGAATTTGTATAACTAAGTAATCATACGATTATCTTTTTGCTTTTTGCCCAATTTTTAACAATGTCTTAATCCCTGGATTTGTTTGTGGTATGTATCGATTGTGAGAAAATCCCCCAATTTGTTTAGTTTTCTATTCAAGTTATGCTTGAGCGTGTTTGGAAAATACTGAATGGCGCTCGAGATATCTAGCAACCGAACCCAGAATATGTGAATTTATTTGCTTGAACAAAGCTATTACGCTATTAATGGAATCGAATCCAAAATGGTAAAGTGGAATCATGTAGGGTGCTCTCCAAAGCGTGCTTTAGTCAGTGACTTCGTCGGCCACTTTACTCAAGATGATGGATCTTGCAAAAAGTATTCGCTTTCAAACTGTCATTTGCAGTTTTATATGTGGATAGCATGTTTGATTTAATCTGTTTTGACTGACGCCATTAAGGGATAAAAACAGGAAACTCAGATATTTGCTTCATTTTTTACTAGGTCTTTCGGTTCCATTTGAGTATTTTGTGCTTGTTTCTTTGGGTACCCATGAATGTCGGGGGCGTGAACACATATTTTGTGCTTGTTGCAGAGATGCCTTTCTGTTAGTGTGTCCTTCAGTAATTAAATTCACTTAATTCTGTGACACCATACAGGTCGTTGAAGTTTCAACTTCAAAAACTGGAAAGCATGGCCATGCTAAATGTCACTTTGTTGGTATTGACATCTTCACTTCCAAGAAGCTAGAGGATATTGTTCCTTCTTCCCACAACTGTGATGTATCAAGTTCTTCTCTGTCTTACATCCAACTTAAACTGTACGGTATGCTTATTACTTGTTGCTCCTATCTATTAATCTTTGTATTCTTGAATTACAGGTTCCCCATGTCAATCGTACTGACTATCAGCTGATTGATATCTCCGAGGATGGATTTGTTCAGTTCTTTATTTATTTTTCTCTTTATATTTTCTTTGAAACTTTTTCCCGTTTCTTCCAATGGTAGATAATCCAATGGCTTATTTCCACGAAATCATTTCAGGTAAGTCTTCTGACTGAGAATGGTAATACTAAGGATGACCTGAGACTTCCAACCGATGAAAATATGCTTGCGCAGGTATGTGATTTTGATCCTTGTGTGGCCTCATGTATTTTTTTTTTCTTTTTAGAATTTAACATGGCATGGCCTTGAAATTTGTATCCTTATGTTCCGTTCAATCTGTTTAACTATTATATAATTTATATTAGCCTTTTGTGTCTAACTCTTGTAATGTTGGTGTTGTTATAATATGCCATCTTCGATTTCTATCTATTTTTTAGATGCTGACTGCGAGTGTGTCATCATGCACGAAAGTATAAGGTTATTAGAGATTTCCTCTTTGGGTTTGATGGTGTTCCTTTACCATCATTGTTCTTTTGATGGGATTTGTATTTCACTTTCTTGCTAAAGAGGTTGCAACTTGTATACAACTTCATTTGCATGCGTGATCTAGTCGTTTCTTTAATTTAATTCGGTGTGCTCTGAAAATTTGGGTTACCCATTCGGCCATTTATACTGTGAATATAACATTGATTGGTTTTCATTTTATTTCTTGACTTATTTATTCTACTTCACGTATACTGGAAAGCGCGAGATATTCACTTACATTGCTTAACATGAACCGTGTGCAGATCAAGGATGGTTTTTCTGAGGGGAAGGATCTGGTGGTTAGTGTCATGTCTGCAATGGGTGAGGAGCAGATCTGTGCTCTCAAGGATATTGGCCCTAAGTAGTGTTAATTGACTCGGAGTGTTTAAAGTCTTCTGTAACTGAAACCAAGGCAGATAAGTGTAGTTCACTTAGGCGCTTTGTATTGGTTGAGATCTGAGGTTATAAATTTCTTATGATGGTCTTGATGAGAGCTGTCATTTACATGTAAGACTTTCGATGTTGTAACTGATTTTTTTTATGTTGTTTGATTGTTGTCTGAACCATCCCCTGTTTATGGCGTGGTGAAGTATCAATCAGCCAGACTGTATATATACTTCTTCGCACCACCATTTATATCAGGCCTACTCTTTACAACTAAAGATCTTCACTTCCTTGCTTAGTTGTTTATTCCTGTGTTCTTTTCAACTTTTTTTTACAGTCAGTTTTTTACGAGCTTTGGGTTTCCTTCTTTTAATTCACACAAGATGTAGGTCTTGCGTCCTTTCCGGTATTTGGGAAAAATTATGCTAAGCAGCACCATGATATTTAACATTTTTATGAATTAACAATATACATGGTTTGAGTACGGGAGAGAAAAAGAAAAAAGGCAAGGAAAAAGAGAAAAAATTGTTTGAAAAAGTGAAAAGTAAAAGGAGTAGATTCGAGCCATCTGTTTTTAAAATGAACGGTTCAGATTTATTTAACAACACCTCCTGTTTTATTTTCAGAAAATAATGTGATCTATATCTTGAGATTACACATTTACTTCATAATTAAAAATATATTTTTTAATTTACATTTTATAAATTATGTGATATCAAATCACTATTAAATCATAATAATTATGAACATTGTTATGTCATGTCTCATGTTGACCCATAGTTGGAAAAAATATCACTTAATTTATAAATTACAACTCTAGTTAGTGTTGACATATAAATTGTCACCCATTTATAAATTAAGCTTTAATTAAACTCTAGTTAGTGTTGACACATAAATTGTCACCCAATTATATATTAAGCTTTAATTAGTGTTGGCATATAGACGATTAAGCTAAACACTCGTTCGCACATACTTTAGATGTTGCAGTGACCAATCCCTATAAAATTTGCAGATTTGGCGAAATAAATAATAAGAAAAGCGCCAACTACAAATCAAACTCCTCTCCTCGAACCCGAGATCCAATAACTTAGTTTGAAAAGTGGTTTTTAGGTAAATATTTCTTTTACAAACTTTATTTTGTAATATAGTCGGTAATTATAATAATTAAAAAATAATCATTTTAGAAAAAATCAACAAAATTATAAGCTATATTTATTATAATACCACATCAATTACATCTATTTCAATATCGTTTATTCTATTTAATAGTTAAACTAAATGATTTTTAAATTTTGAATTATAGGAGAGAGTGATCCATTTTATGTTACTTAAAAATTAAATGATTGAATTATTATATTTAACTATAAATAATATATTTTTTATTTTCATATATACCTATTTAATTATAAATAATAAATATTTACTATTATAACAGTAAGCTTATATATTTCAGAATATTAATATATATTTTTATTATTCTCGTAATATAGTCGATATGTATTAACTGACACTACTAATTATTATTGTTAATAATATTTTTATCATTTTTA